>JACBKR010005422.1:0-18501 GCA_014218235.1 Colocasia esculenta | reverse complement strand
CGTGGTAAGTGCAATCGACGTGATATGTGATAAGTGAAAGTGGAAGAGAAATGATGTGGAAATGAGTAAATTGTAAAGTGTGAACATGTGTACATGTCAAATGTGTAAAAGCGAACAATGTGAACGAGTAAGTGTGCAATCATGTGAAACTGAAAATGCGAGAAAATGTTATTGAAACCCATGTGAGACAAATCTAAAATCATGTGAAATCAGTGAATTTATGTTATTATCATCATGTTATTATGTGCAAAGATGTCTAGGATCCATGTTAGGGATAATTGGGGAAAAAGGGTACAAGATAGCATGATTGTTTGTTCACATGATATGTTTTAAGCAACGTTGTAGCTCTCATGTGTAGATTTATAGCCATTGAATCATGTGAAATCAGCAACCTAAAGCATGTAGAAATGTCCATGTATTTGTTTAAAACATGTAAGATCCATGCTAGTTGTGTTTCCTTTCATGTGTGCACAATGTTCATGTTAGTAGCTCTCATGTCTTGGTTCTTTAAAGACAAGTTTCATAAGTAAATTGAATAGAGAGCATGTGATAGGTAAATTTTATTCCTACAAAATCTGAAAGCATGATCCATGTATAAACTTGTAAACTTTCATGATAGGTTGAAACCTCGGAAATGACTAGTATGCCATGTTTTGAAAATTGTAAATGTGCATGTAAAACCCATATGACTTATACGTGTATGTTATGGGTAGTGTTGCTTGCTGAGTCTTTGGACTCACTCTTGCTTCGGCGTACAGGTTGACAGGTATCGTGCACTAGAAGGAAGCGTGACGAGGATCATCATATAGAAGACTATTTTGTGGAGCTGTTACCAGTTGTACTTCTTTTGCACAAAAAGGAATATTGTATGAACATATTTGGACATTGTAGTTCTCTTTATTTGTATTAATGTGGACATTGTTTTCCATTTCGCTATTTAGATTGTGGAATGTGTGTTGGTGACGGGTTAAAAGTTGAGTTGTTTATTTTATTCCGCTGTACTCTATTGCTATCCAGGTACATATCAACCTATTGACCAGTGTTGGGTACATGTCCCACTGTGACGACGCCCTTTTTACCGATGGGGATTGGTATAATCGTACCGGTATGAAGAGGGTCGTTACAGAGATTGGTATCAGAGCATAAGGTTGAGACTGTACATGGATAGGCCATCACCATCACATCATTGCAAAGTCTTCATAGGGAATTGTCCATATATATAAAATCTACTAATAGTAGATGGAAGATAATAGGGAGAATAGTTAGAATATAGTAACCTAGGTTCTAATTGAGTTATTTATTTTGCAGACTATGGCTGGACGTGGTAGACGTGGTGCTCAGTCTCGGAGGTATGAGCAGAACCGCAAGCTGAAGAATTCGTGAAAGGACTTAAGCCATCAGTGAGGGTTAGGCTTCTGGAACTCGATTCACGTACCTTAGGAGAACTTCTAGGTGTGACCACCCAGCAAGAGAAAGGAGCGGGATCTCTCCCAGAGGGGGAGGCAACTCCAAAGGAGAATATGATAAAGCCATTCCAAAGGCAAGATAGGAAGAAGGAGAAAACTTGGAAGGTCAACAATCAACTGTGGCCTCAAGCATCGAGAAGCCCGAGTGCACCCAGTGCGGGAAGTGTCATGGCGGGAAAGCATGTTGGAGAAAGGAAGGAAGGTGTCTTAAATGTGGAAGCAAAGATCATCGGCTTAAAGAGTGTCCGAACCTGAAGACAAAGTTTACTCCACGAGGTGCTTCATCGACCGTGATATAGGAGCAAGAGTAGCTGATGATGACCTCGACGACGTCACCACAGGTACTCGATGCGATCTTCGAGGACGAAGATCTTTTTTCTAGAGGGAGGGTGTGAGACCCCGAATTTTTATTCTCTTTATATATATGTATGTATAGGAATGGTGTGTTGGTGTTGGTTTGTGTGCTTAGCATGCGTAGTTCATTGTGCCTACTATAAGTTTTATCCTTCTTTTGAGCATGAGCATGTGCGATATCTATGTATGTATACATAGGGTATATGATAATTAATGTAGAAGTGAACAATTAGCTAATTAGAGGTGTATTATGAATACCAAGAATCTCTGACTTAGGATACTTGAATAATACTATGCGTGTGCTATCTAAATATCGAAGAATATCCTATACTACCTATTTCATGGAATTTTGTATGGGAGTGTATGAAGTCATATGTGTATGTACGTATGTATGTTATCTTGTGCGTGTGACAATTGTATACCTAATTCTACATGCATAACACCTTGGTGTAATTGTGTATGCATGTGTATGATTTGTTGCCCAGCTAGCTAGCCCAGGGGGGGGTGAATGGGTTATCAAAATTTCGATCTTTGATTAAAACCTGTTTACTGAAAGGATTGCACAACTTAATAACAAGGTTAGAGTTAGAGCAAATAAGACAACAATCACACAAAAACACATCCACAAGACACAAGGATTTTTATCCTGGTTCGGAACTCTCCACAGGAGACCTACGTCCAGTCCCTGAGCAATACCTCAGGATTTCACTACCAAGGGTACAATCCCCCTTAAGGATCCTTACACCCAGCCTCAACTGGTCTTCCTTCAGCCTGAAGGGAAAAACAACCACCCTGGATACCACCAGGTCTTCCTTCGTCCAGAAGGGGAACACAACCAAAGAAGAAAAGGTGTGGAAACAGGCTTCAGACTCTAGCTTGACCAGCTACACACTGAAGCTACCAAGGCCGAGAGAGAAAGAGATTTAACAAGGTTTTCTCTCCAAGGACTACACAAGCTCTCACAAATAAAAACTCTTTTTGATCACAGAGAGCTAAGAGCTAAGAACAAGGTTGGAGTGGAAGCTTCGCTCTTGTTTCAATCTTCTGAAGACTCGAAGAGATGGATTCTTTCTTTTCAAATTGCAAGCGTTGTTGTTCCTGTCTTGTTATTGTTTCTCCGTCTTAGTCTTCTATTTAAACTTCTGATTCAAATTTGAACGTTGAAGTGTCCGTGTCTCTTATCCTGGTGTACGTTAGACTGGTCACTAAGGAAGCTTCTGATCATCAGTCTTTTATCCTTTAGTACACGCCAGAGAAATGTTTTAGAATCTTGTATCTTGTGTCCAACGTTGTACAGATGAGTCTTGTCAGATATCTGCAAGCATATCAACAATAAATAGAGGACAGCTAAGACTGTCGTTGATTGTTAGTTACAGATGGAACATATATTGCAAATATAGCAAGCCTCCGTCTGTCTAAAAAAGTACGTAGACAGAGTAGCATGGAAATAGAAGATATTGTCTGCATGCATGGGAGATACGATCAGAGAGCATTTAATGCGTGGCAGTCAACAGACAAGATATGACTTTGACTTTTCAACGCTATTAAAAAGCATTATACTGATACAACAAGAAATTCAATATAAATAATCCTGATGCTTTCATGACTTATGAAATCGTTATGAGTTATAGCAAGTCGTTATGAACACTTATCAAGTCGTTATGAACTGTAAAGAAATCGTTATGAACTCTAAAGAAATCGTTACAGCAATCAGGTCGTTACGAGTTTCAAAGAAATCGTTACAAGAAATCGTTACATAAAGCAAGGCGTTATGAACTTGTAAAGAAATCGCTATGAACTCTAAAGAAATCCTTACAGCAATCAAGTCATTACGAGTTCAAAGAAATCTTACACAAGCAAGGCGTTATGAACTTGTAAAGAAATCGTTATGAACTCTAAAGAAATCGTTACAGCAATCAAGTCGTTATGAATTTCAAAGAAATCGTTACAAGAAATCGTTACACAAGCAAGGCGTTATGAACTTGTAAGAAATCGTTATGAACTCTAAAGAAATCGTTACGAGGTCTAAAGAAATCGTTATGAAGTTTAAAGAAATCGTTACGGCTAGAGAGTCGTTGCGAGTTCTAAAGAAATCGTTACGAGGTCTAAAGAAATCGTTACGGCTAGAGAGTCGTTGCGAGTTCTAAAGAAATCGTTACGAGGTCTAAAGAAATCGTTACGGCTAGAGAGTCGTTGCGAGTTCTAAAGAAATCGTTACGAGGTCTAAAGAAATCGTTACGACAGTCAAGTCGTTACGGGTTCTAAAGAAATCGTTGCGATGTCTTAAAGAATCGTTGCGATATCGATTTGTTTGATTTTCCGGTCAAGAGGAAATCGTTCTACTTATCAAAGAAGTCGATACAAAGACTTGGACAAAAATGTGAGATGAGACTTACCTGATTGTCTTGAACTTTCATTTTTCTTTTATTCCTGTTCTCAAGGCTCAAGTAATCCATGTAGTACTATTTTGTTAATCATCAAAATTACTAATAAATAAATGAAATATTTATTATGGGGACAGTTGTGTTTGGTCATGTATGATTAGTTGTAAGCGTTGCTCATTTGCATGGTTTAGCTAATGTGTATATTGTACTTCGTACATTGCATATGCATAAAGAGTTCAAGCATGGTAGGTGTAATTAGTGGTTTATATTGAAATTCTATACTCCTCAAGAATAACATGCATGTATTTTTATGATATTTAGGTGAGAATAGTCAATTGGCTAAATTATGCATATAGTACATATTAAGGAATCCTATGCATATAGTACTTAAGCAATGTTAGGTAAAGTTGTGTAAGTTAATCTAATTACCGGTGCGCATGTTGTATCCATCTATTCCAAGCATAATGTACATAAGTATGCTACACCCGTGTGTGTATACTATATATATGTCAAATCAAGTGTGTGTGTGCAAGGACTATTTTATCGAATAGATTATTCCTAGCTAACATAATTCATATCACCTCCTAATGATTTGCGAAGCCCTCATAATTCTTGTCATTTACTTTGCCGTGTGTTGAGTCACACTTATGTAAAACATCATGTACGCATAGGTAGATATCTACGTACATCTATCTTAGTGTATTTATGTATGCTTGTGTATGCCTAGGTATGAATGATATTGATTGCCTGGTATGGTAATGTACATGTTACACCTTATACATTGTATGTATATATATAGAGTAAGCATAGTTTCTGCATGTTTTAAGTTCTGGCCGAAGGGCCAATCAGCGTCAATGTGTTTATATTAATATAAAAAGTATGTATTGCATGGTGATAGTATGGATATAATACCGTATACATATTGCATGTATATAAGCTTGGTATGCGTGGTTTTCTGCATAATTTAGGGTTCTGGCCGAAGGCACCTTGGCGTCAACCCTAGGCCGTTATCAGGTGTCAGCGTCCAGACCTGGACGCCAACACTAACTCCGGCGTCCAGCGATATGGACGTCAATTTCTCTGACCTGCATGCGTTGCAGAGCCAAAAATCGGGAGCAAGGCATGGCCACCATTGGGGATGTCCCCCAACGGCTCTCAGGTTGTCAAATCGGTATGGTGAGTGGGTGAGGGGCTCTCTTAGGTCTGAACCCGAATTTGGTCCCTCCCACTCCTCACTTCACCTTGCAAGAGGAGAAATAGAGAAGGAAAAACCCTAGAGAAAGTCTGTGAGAAAAACCCATCTTAGCACCCCAAATCCGACCCCTTGGAGTTGATCTGGAGATCTACTGCGACAAGGAGGAAGCTGGAGCAAGGGAGAAGGCATCCCCTCATCCCCTTGCTGTGGAGATCACCCAGGAAGCCCGGAGGAAGGCGATCTAGAGGGCGTTTCTGCAACTTCTTGGGACTGCCCAAGGAGGTCTTCACCAAGCCATAAATCCCTTGGAGGAATTTTAGAAAGGCAAGTGACCTATCTATGGTGTCCCCGTATGAGTCTAGGTGGGTTTTGCTATTTTTATGGATTTTTCCTCGAGTCCTAGACCCTCCCATTCACCCAAGTTTCAGAGCTCGGGTCTGTGTTTCTGCACAGACCTGATTCGACGGCAAGGTCCTGGACGCCTGTGATGAGCTTGGCGTCCATCGACCATGCCGCTGACCCTGAGTCAGCGGCCAGAGACCGCCGCCTAGTTCCTCTGAACAGAACAGTGAGCTGTTCTGTCCTCCTTATGCATTAATTTCGTATGTTTTCCGTGATGAGGATATATGGTAAACCTTATACTCTATGTATATTGTTAATTGTGATGTATGGATGAATGTGTGTGGGATGGTGAATGTGGGATAATGGTATCTTTTAAACTTGTGAGCATGACTTGTAGATAATCTTGCAAATCCTTGTTCATGATTTGAATTAGTATGAATGCCTTGGTTTTAGTCTAATCATGAAGATCAGTGGGTCAGCATCTGTGTTTACAAATTTTGGTAACTTATCCATGCTTGTGCAATTTGTAAATAAGCTCGGTTCGGTAAAAATAGAAGCATGCAAGAATGGTTTGTAGGGTTCAATCCATAGATGTATGAATTAGGGTAATTTTGTATCCTAAATTCCTGCATATGTTAGTAGCTTATGTTTAAACAGCAAGTGGCTAAATTACAAGACGTGTTAAACCCCATGTTAACTTAAGTTACTAATAGCATGCTAAATATGTTTTTATTTCTGTAAATTCTATTTAGCTCAGAAAAATCTGAAAATTTGAGTGTATGATCTTGAACCCGAAAACAGCATGTTTAAAATTTCAGGTCGTTTGGATCAGTAAATAAAAAGTTATGTATTTTCATGTGAAATGTGATAATCTATGTACGATATACGTGTATTATCGTAATGTGATTAGTTATTGTCTAAAACCAACTTGATTGGTGAATTTACTGTGTTAAACTCCTGAAATCTGTAGTAGCATGATTAGGAGAAAAACAAAGACACATTGTGCATGAGAAAACGAAGGAGATGTGAGTGTTATGTGTAAAACACATGTTAAAACTCGGTATGAGTAAAGTGTAAAAGTTGTGCCTATGTGACACTGCTACCCTAGAGGCATCGGGAGCCGTATATAGAAAAGTCCCTATAGAAGGCTCCATGTGATATAAGTTTGTCCCAAAGGCATTGGGAAAACCCCGGAGGTGGACAAGTACCACTGGATAGGGTGGAGAGGGCTTCTCCGGTCTGCGCAGTTACCAAGATTCACCGCTGTATTGCCTAGGTGGTGAGTATGTGTATGAGTTGTGTCATGTGTGTGTTATGAGTTGTGTTGAGAGCTGTGCTAAGGAATGAGCACGAGCTATGAGATATTTGTTAGTGTCCTCTACTGGTGGTTAGGACTATGTGTCATGGCAAATCGTTTAAGTAATGAAAAATGAATAAGTGTGAATTATGTGAACATGGCACGTGGTAAGTGCCAAGATGCACGTGGTAAGTGCAATCGACGTGATATGTGATAAGTGAAAGTGGAAGAGAAAATGATGTGGAAATGAGTAAATTGTGTAAGTGTGAACATGTGTACATGTCAAATGTGTAAAAGCGAACAATGTGAATGAGTAAGTGTGCAATCATGTGAAACTGAAAATGCGAGAAATGTTATTGAAACCCATGTGAGACAAATCTGAAATCATGTGAAATCAGTGAATTTATGTTATTATCATCATGTTATTATGTGCAAAGATGTCTAGGATCCATGTTAGGGATAATTGGGGAAAACGGGTACAAGATAGCATGATTGTTTGTTCACATGATATGTTTTAAGCAACGTTGTAGCTCTCATGTGTAGATTTATAGCCATTGAATCATGTGAAATCAGCAACCTAAAGCATGTAGAAATGTCCATGTATTTGTCTAAAAACATGTAAGATCCATGCTAGTTGTGTTTCCTTTCATGTGTGCACAATGTTCATGTTAGTAGCTCTCATGTCTTGGTTCTTTAAAGACAAGTTTCATAAGTAAATTGAATAGAGAGCATGTGATAGGTAAATTTTATTCCTACAAAATCTGAAAGCATGATCCATGTATAAACTTGTAAAACTTTCATGATAGGTTGAAACCTCGGAAATGACTAGTATGCCATGTTTTGAAAATTTTAAATGTGCATGTAAAACCCCTATGACTTATACGTGTATGTTATGGGTAGTGTTGCTTGCTGAGTCTTTGGACTCACTCTTGCTTCGGCGTACAGGTTGACAGGTATCGTGCACTGAAGCGTGACGAGGATCATCATATAGAAGACTATTTTGTGGAGCTGTTACCAGTTGTACTTTCTTTTGCACAAAAAGGATTATTGTATGAACAATATTTGGACATTGTAGTTCTCTTTATTTTGTATTAATGTGGACATTGTCTTTCCATTTCGCTATTTAGATTGTGGAATGTGTGTTGGTGACGGGTTAAGAGTTGAGTTGTTTATTTTATTCCGCTGTACTCTATTGCTATCCAGGTACATATCAACCTATTGACCAGTGTGGGTACATGTCCCACTGTGACGACGCCCTTTTTACCGATGGGGTTGGTATAATCGTACCGTAAGATCGTATCGGTATGACGAGGGTTGTTACATTTGATCTCTGAAGTTCCTGGGCGATGCTCTGCAATTGATCTTTAGGACTTCCTGAATTCTTCAAGAGTCGGCTTCTACTTGATCTGCTTCCTTGAGGTAATCCAATGTTCTTCAACAATCAATTTCCACTTCTCATGCTTGAACAAATGAGAATTTGGCTTGAGGAAGCACCAGGAAGACAAGAACAGGGAGGAGAACTCTTCTAGCCGCCAACGGGATTTCTGGGAGGCTTGAAAGGTTCTTACATGTTGGATAGCCAATAGGAGGGTATTTATACCCCTAATAGTCCAAGTGTACCCTTGGGGGTCGTGGGCATACGATCCAAGGCTAATCCAACAATTCCCTAGGGTGCCACGTGTCCAGGAGAATCTTAAGTCACAGAGTTTCCGGAATGTGTCGACCTGCCCATGAGGGTGTCAACACACTGTCCCAGACTGGGCAAAACAGTTCCCTGGGAGAGGCATCTAGTGTCGACCTGATATCATCTCGTGTCGACTTGCTGTAGCCATCTGAAAAACAGGCCTTCTGGGAAGGCTCTCTAGTGTCGACCTGACTAAATTGGTGTCGACCTGAGATAGAAGCTGTTAACATATTTCTCTGGGATCTGTCTCTAGTGTCGACCTGCCCTGGTCTAGTGTCGACACTAGTTGACCATTTCTTCATCTTTTGCCTTAGGGCTTGGAACATTGTGTCGACACCAGTGTGAGGTGTGTCGACACCACCCTTGCAATAAATGTTTGTCCCTGAGAAATAAACACATAAATCATTAGTTAAATATATTATCATGAATATAAATGATAAATGTGCTTGGAAACATACTTTTTAAATATTGTTATTTCAGGTGTGATGTATTTCACATGTTCCAATTGTTATGCATTAAAATCACAACTTGTCATCATCAAAATGTGAGGAGAAATGAATTATATTCACACTCAACCCAACAAAGGCAACCCACTTAACTTACAGGTCAAGAAGCCAGCCTCTTGGTACAAACCCCAGTGTGGTTCTTCCCTTAACACAAGGGGAATGCTTGCACAGCGATTCTTCTCTTCCAGCCGAAGAGAAACACTTCTGAACACAAAAGCTTGAACCCGAAGCTCCTAGATCAAGCTCAAGATAAATAATGAAATGCTTGATCTGAGACTAAGCCTAAGAAGGAAAGCGTTTACAAGAAAAGACTCTTCTTAGGCTAACCACTAACTCTCTCACAAATACACAAAGACGCAAAAAGAGAGAATGAGAAAGAGAGGCTTGAATGCTTGAAGATTTTAGATGGATGTTTGTGTGCACACTTCTTCTTGGGCTCGATCTCGTGTTAGACCCCGAAATTTTTATTCTCTTATATATATATATATATATATATATATATATATATATGTATACGTGTATTCGCGTAAAAGTGAGCAATTAGCTAAATTAAGAAGTAATATGAAAGTTCTCTTTTCTTTTCAATAATCTTAGACTTAGAATGATTTAGTAATATTATGTATGTATTTTCTAAATATTGAAGAATATCTATACTACCTATTTCATGGAATTTTATATGAGAGTATATGAAGTACATATGTGTATGTACGTATGTATGTATCTTATGCGTGTGACAATTGTATACCTAATTCTACATGCATAACACCTTGGTGTACTTATATATGCATGTGTATGTTTAATTGTAAACATGGTTCATTGCATGGTTTAGTTAATGCGTACATTGTACTTCATACATTGCATGTACATAAAGAGTTCAAGCATGGTAGGTGTATTTAGTAGTTTATATTGGGATTCTATACTCCTCATGAATAACATGCATGTATTTTTATGATAATTAGGTGAGAATAGTCAATTGGCTAAATTATGCATATAGTGCATATTAAGGAATCCTATGCATATAGTACTTAAGCAATGTTAGGTAAAGTTGTGCAAGTTAATCTAATTACCGGTGCGCATGTTGTATCCATCTATTTCAAGCATAATGTACACAAAGTATGCTACACCCGTGTGTGTATACTATATATATGTCAAATCAAGTGTGTGTATGCATAGGTAGAAATCTACGTACATCTTATCTTAGTGTATTCATGTATGTTTGTGTATGCCTAGATATAAATGTTATTGATTGCCCGGAGTAGTAATATACATATTATACCTTATACCTTGTATGCGTATGAAGATATTCATGTGCGTGTTGTTATCTTGATGTACCTATGTATGTATGTGTAGGATTGGTAGTAAATATTAGATGTTTACATGGTGTAGTGGTGTATACACTATACTACATAGGTTTCATGTGCATGTATGAGTAGATTAAGCATGGTTCTACACGATTTTGAGTTCTGGTAGAAGAGTGTATTGGCGTCAACATGGATGGACGCCATGTTATGTCAGCGTCCATATCGACTGACGCCAACCCTATTGTAGCCGTCCATGGATGTGGACGTCAATATCCCTAATTTTATGTGCGCAACAGAGCGCAGAGAACACTCATTGGGCCAGACTTCTGATTGGGGAGATGTCTCCCCAACGGCTCTCACCTGTCCCTTCGGCCCTGCACGAGCCCTCTTGTCCCTTAATCTATAAAACTCATCCCTCTTGCAACCTAGAGAGCTCTCTTGGCTCTTTACTAGAAAGGAAACCCTAGCTCAGGAATGTGAGGAAAACCTGAACTTGAGAGCTCAGATCCGGCATTCTGAGGCTTGGATCCGGCGATCTTCTTCGACAAGGAGGAAGTCCAAGCATAGGAGAAGACCACCCTGGCGCTGGACTGCGGCCTACAACCCCTAGAACCCGGAGCAAAGGAGTTTTGGAGGCTTCTTGGCACTGCCCAAGGAGAGCTTCCCCGGCCATTAGATCCGTTTGGAGATTTATTCAAAGGCAAGTGAACCTAGATCGTAACCCTAAACATGTCCCCTTGAGTCTTAGTATTTTTATGGATTTTTCCTCGAGTCCTGGAACCCCACATTCACCAAATCCCTGGAGCTCGGTCTGTGTATTGCACAGATAGGAACTTGGCGTCAATGCCTTGATGCCAAGATCTCTAGTGGGCGTCCAGCGGTCTTGCCGTCAAGCTCTGTGAACGGCCAGACACTGCGCCAAGTTCTTCAGTGCAGAACAGTAAACTGTTCTGCCTTAAGTAATTAATTTCCGGACTTTTGACGCATGAGGATATAATGTAATTTTTATATGTTATGTGAAATAGCTAATGTGATGTGTGTGGTAAATTGTTTGCGCATTCCTGTGGATGGTGCAGATTTTTAGATTTATTGAAATGTATGTTAGCAATCAGTTTGGATATGTTAGTCACTGTTTACATGAATCATAAGGAGTTTGGATGCCATAATTTTTATAAACCATGTATGTATGCATCAGTCCATGCCCTGCAAATTTGAGAATTTTTTGTGTTCATGTGATTTACTGCATTTTCTGCAATAAGAATAGAAGTCATGTATAGGTTATTCAAAAATTTCAGTAAATTGTGTGTCGTACAATAAATCCAGGAAAAATTTCCTGAGACCATGTATATGACGGGTTCAGGACTTGAACCATCAAATTCGACATTCATGTTATGTTCCATATTAAATTGAATTATTAGTGGCACGAAGATAAATGTTTTATTTTCCGTAAATTCTATGTAGTTCAGAAAAATATGAAAATTTGCATGAGTAGTCTGAAACCTGCAAACAGTGTTTGGTTAAATTTTAAGGTGATTTGGGTAACATTAGCTTAAACTGTGGAATTTCCATGTGAAAAATGAGTTATTAATGCATGTTACCATGACTATGGATGATTGAGTGTTTTTCCAATGTGATTAGTGTAAATTTCTGAATGTGTGAACCCTGTTAATAGTAGTATCATGATAGGTTAACTGAGACATGTGGGAATTATGGATGTAACATATAAATGATTCAACAGAATGAGTAAAATATGTGGATAATGTGTGGAAATACGATAAAGCGAATGTAATGTGTAATAATTGGGGCCAAAAATGACACTGCTACCTAGGGGCCTCGAGAGCTGTACATAGAAAAGTCCCTATGGAAAGCTCTATGTGTGAAAAGTTCGTCCTAAAGGCATTAGGGAAATCCTGGAGGTGGACAAGTACCACTGGAATATGGTGGAGAGGGCTTCTCCCGGTCTGCGCAGAACCAAGATTCACCACTATATTGCCTAGGTGGTGGGTATGTGATTATGAGTCGTGTTATGTGTTATGCGTTGTGAAAAGAGTTATGAGAATGAGATATTTGTTAGTGTCCTCTACTGGTGGTTAGGACTATGTGTCATGGCAAATTGTTTAAGCAATGAAAAATGAATAAAGTGTGAAATATGTGAACATGGCACGTGGTAAGTGCCCATGATGCACGTGGTAAGTGCAATCGATGTGATACGTGATAAGTGAAAGTGGAAGAGTAAATGATGTGGAAATGTGTAAATTGTGTAAGTGTGAACATGTATACATGTCAAATGTGTAAAATTGAACAATGTGAATGAGTAAGTGTGCAATCATGTGGGATAAATGTGTTAGATTGTGAACTTATGATATATGTCATGAAAGTGTTAAATGCATATCCAAACAGCAACCTAAATGTATGCCAAACGATGTTTCACATGTGTAAGAATGAGTAGAATCCATATTAGGAACTTCCCTTTCAAACATATGAGAATCTCACGTTAATTGCTATCATGTTGTGATTGAATTGTATATATATAGCTCTCACGTGAATGAAATGGTAGTGAGCATGTAATAGGATTTTCACATTTGCAAAAGGTTGATTATGAATATAGAAAATGCATGAAAAATATTTGGATTTCATGCTAGTTGAAAGGCTCAATTAGTATAAGAATTTCATACTTAAGTGCTCATGGATTGCTAAATGGTTTCACCATGTTTTAACCTTCAAGTCGTGCTTCAAATGTGAAACTATGTGCATGTGATTTTATTATGTTAAAACAGCAACTAAATTGTATAAATAAATACAAAAAGGTCATGTGAAAAGAAAGTAGTCATCGCGCTAGCTTGTTCTTTTCTTTACGCTCAATTGTATGCTCTAGTAGTAGAAATATCTATGGATTAAAAGAGTGTGTGGACGAATCATGCTACATGTTAAGTGTATTGAATAAGTGCATGTGTATGATGTAATGCCCATGATTTAGAATAGAATTATGGTAGACTAAAGCATGCTCCTACGAAGATAATATGTATTGCTAGTTGAGAGTAAGGACCTTGAGTACCTTCGTGATTTGATGATAGTGTACATCTCTTTAATGTTAATGCCATATTGTGAGTGTGACATGTTTAAGTTAAGACTTTGGTTTGCTTGCTGAGTCTTTGGACTCACTCTTGCTTCGGCGTACAGGTTGACAGGTATCGGGTTCTAGAAGGAAGCTTGGTGAGGATCGTCATTAGAAGACTATTTTGTGGAGCTGTTACTAGTTGTACTTTCTTTTTTTTTCCTAGCACGAAAAGGGTTATTGTATGGACAATATTTGGACAATGTAGTTCTTTTATCTTGTATTAATGTGGACATTGTCTTTCTATTTCGCTATTAGATTGTGGAATGTGTGTGGTGATGGGTAAGAGTTGAGTTATTTATTTTATTTCGCTGTACTCTATTGCTATCCAGGTACATATCAACCTATCGACTAGTGTTGGGTACATGTCCCACTGTGATGACGCCCTTTATACCGATGGGTCGTTACACTTTCTCTCTTGCTTTAAGTGTGTGTGAAGTTGGATGCTCACTGAATGCACACTCTTTGAATGATCTTCAGGTTCACTTTGTTTCTTCTTCTGCTTTTTCTTCTACCTGTTATGGAGCAAATGAAGAGATCCATTGATAGATGGCCATTGGAGTTTCTTGGCTCTCTTCTTCTTCAACTTTCCTTTTGGTTGAGTTTAACATATGTCTTCTTGAGTCTACTGGCTACTTGCAATGGAGGAAGGTCTTCCAGCTGATGCATGCTTCCAAGAGTGCCAGTAGTATGTCCAAGATGTTGACTAAGAGTAGAATAGACCTTCATACAATTAATGCAAATAGGAACATGTTAGACTAGAGAAGTCTTCTGACAGATAGCCCATACCTTTTTTGCTATGTTTTCTGCTGATAGATAGAAATAGTAGGTAGGTCTTTTTCTTTCTTGCAGGAAGGAAGAGATCCCATGAGACAAGTAAAAAGATCTTCAGTCAGAGAAATAATAATTAAACATATGAAGTAAATTTGAATTTTCACTAGGCACCAAAGACCTTTTGAACTATTTGAGAGTCAATTGATGTGAGTTATAATAGATATCGATAGAAAATAGTAAGTAGTCACCAATCGATATAGATATAAGTTATTTGTTCAATAATCGATAGGAAAGTAACATTTAAACCACCAATTGGTATGGGTTAAGTCACTTGGTCATCAATCGATACAAATTTAGTTACCAATTGAAAGGAGTAAATGTCAATTGATATATGAAGGCAATCAATATGTAACTTAAAGTAATCGATGTGCAAATAGTCAACAATTGATATATAGACACTTCGACTGGTTACTTCGACTGACGATGGAAATGGTCAGCAATTGATATGAAACAACAACAATCGATATGATGATGACAATCAATGCAGAACTTAAAGACAATCGATATGCATAATAGCAATCGATGTGCTAAAAGGAAATCGATGTGAGTGAAGCCAATCAGTGCAATTATCATAGTAATCGATGTGTAAGGCAATCGATGTTTAAACATAACAACAATTGATGTTCAAACATAACAACAATCGATGTAGAGCTTCGACTGGTCAAGAAACAACGTTGTCGGTCAAAGTGGAACTTTGGATATGACGAAGTAAGCTTTGTATATGACGAAAGTAAACTTTGGATATGACAAAGTGGACTTCAGATGGAACAGAAATTAACGTTGTCGGTCGAAGTGAACTTTGTATAAGACTTCAGATATGACGAAGTTAGCTTCGTATATGACAAAGTTAGACTTCAGATATGACGAAGTTAGCTTCGACTGATCTCGACAAAAGCATGCATGACGAAGTGAAAGCTTCAGATATGACGAAGCTAGTTTCGTATATGATGAAGTAAGCTTCGACTGATTACGATAAAAATATGCATGACAAAGTTGAGGCTTCGAATATGACGAAGTTACATGCGATGGAAAATACAATAATCATGGATATTAAATACATCAATGATATTTAAATTAAGCATGAGTTTTGTTATCACTAAAATAAAAGGATAAAATATAAGAGTGGTTCAACATTAGGCATGGTCTCGTCAGGCCTACACGGGATCCGTTCGAGTCTTACTCTTATTGGATTCTCCCGGAGAACTCCTTCTCTCTCAATCCAATTGACCTTGGCTAGAGGTTTTTTTGAGTAAGACATTTGGGATATTCCTCTCTCAAGATACCGAGAGTCGATGATACTTTGTTAACATACAATTGTCTTCGTAGGGTCGACTGCCATCCCTAAAAAAATGACTATACTAGACCCAGAAGCTCTAGACCTATAAGCTCGGCATCGATGAATGGAGCACTCAAGTAAGACATCTTTGGTGTCTCAAGTCCAAGGACTAATTACACAATTGGGACCACGAAATCGATGACTGATGATTCGATATTATCAACCATTCAGCATCCCACAAGTGGATCATTCAGTGAACCTATTCTTCAATGAGCACCTGCACTATATCCTTAACGTCTCTACACGAGTAGCTATAAGACCAACTGCCTCTATCATATGAATGGGTATATAATATATCAGTCTATCAGGTTATCTCGATGTCCTCATTGAGTAACCTATAACCAGGAATATTTAGGATCAATGCATGAAAAGAACTGGTCTCATTATCATTATCTCATCATGATCCCACTTCTCATTGCATTGATCCATGGACATCATAGTATAAGCATCACCATGCATTTTAATATACAGTGAGAAAATGTCATAATTATATTGACCAAAAGAGACTGTAGAGTATACAAGTGCCATTACAAACATGTGTGATTGGCTTGCAGGGCACTCATAATTAACAGATTTGGAGGATGTTGGGTGTGATTTTTGGTGAGAAAGGTTAAGGAGGAGGTATGGATCATCTTGAAGACCCTATGAAGGGTATAGTCTTCAAGTTTGGTAGGGTAGTTCCCCTTTAAACTGAAGTTGTTGATTCTCGTGCTAGTGTTGATATTGATTCAACCTACAAGAAGTCAAGCTCAGGAAGGGGTTCCTGAGATCGACCCACCGACACTAAAGTCAAATGTTAGTCTAAGCAGGGGAGAAAAGGGAACGAGAGTATTAGTGGAAAGAGAGGGAAATAATAGGTGAGAATGTTTGGTCGAGATCATGTGCTAGTATCTAGAATCTGGACCCCTTTTACCTATGCCTATAAATTTTCTTTTATAGGCTAAGTGTTGGAAGTTAACTAGGACTCCTAGTGTTGGATAGACTTTGAGAGGCCTTTGGTCAAATAACCTCCCAAGCAAGACTCCTAGAAGGAGTCAATGAGCATCCTACGCTGACTTTTTGGGGTAGATACAAAGTCGTGATGGGCTTCAACGTCTGGAACCTCGAACCAGGTGAAAATGGATTCCAAGCACTAGCGCGGATCCAAGTCTTAGACAGTATCATCTTGGGCCACCCTTCCTCTCGGCTGACATCGCCCTTGGGCAGAAATAGAGCCAGAGTGGGTCAACACTGATATTGGGCTACTGCCAATCCGAGTCGGGCTAATGCCACTATTGGGCTAGTGGATCTAGGCTAGTTACAAGGACCCATCACTCTTGATATGAGACCAAATCATAACATCCTGAGTAAAACTCCCATAGATTTCCAATATGGGACTAAACCACAACATATCCTATGATATGCAACTCTAGCTATATCTCTGCCTTCTTTGTATTCTAGTCTAATCTCTAATGATGTTTCAAAGGAATCCTGATATGACCCATCTTATGGCTATGTCTAAGAGCGAGCTACTATAGCGTATGCAAAGGAGGTGATGGACCACCACCAGTTCTCCTACTACACCGCAAAGAGAGAGAGAGAGAGAGAGAGAGAGAGAGAGAGAGAGAGAGATTAAAATATTTTTTAGAGTTATAAAAGACAGTTAATATTTTTGTCATCTTAACTCAATTATGATTGAGTTAAATAGATAAAATCAAGTGATAAAGATATGCATAATGAAATACATAGAATATAAGAGTATATAATATAATATAAAGATTTTGGAGCTATAATCTCATATATATATATATATAAATACATAGATGTATCAGAATTAATAATTAGAGGTTTTTCATAGTAGAGAAGATTGACCAAAGAGTGGTAGTGACCAGAAAATAGATCATATCAAAAATGTAAACTAGCATATCTGTGAATTTTAGGAACAAGATGGTAACCTTGAACTACCGTTAGGTGCCTCTAATTAATAATATATACATATACATATATATATAGAGAGAGAAAAGTTAGGGTGCGGCGGTGCGGCCCTAACACACCCTAATATCCAACTACTGCGGCATGTGGCGCGCGACATGGGCATGTTTTTTCTTTTTTCTTTTTTGGCCGCTGTTGGATCACACACACACACACACCACACACACACACACACACACACACACACATATATATATATATATATATATATATTATATATATATATATACAATAGCCTGTTACAACTTCGAACCCTTAGTTGCCCCTTAGCACTCTTTCAGTTATCTTAAGCCCTTTTTGCCTTGGATTTTAAATGGGAATGAAAGAAGTATTATTATCATGTACCTTGTTAATTTCCCTATCTCGGTCTTAGTTTGAGTTCCTCATTGGGAATTTATGTTTTCGGTCAAAGAGGAACTTCGTATATGATGAAGTGAAGCTTCGTCTGGTCAGTTTATATCGTTGTCGATTGAAGTGCATGTCACATCCCGAGAATTACGCAGCGGATATTAATTCAAAATAATTCGAGTCGATATCCCGAGACGTGGACAGTCGACAAATAAGCCTCTAGCTAGCACGCACTAAATGTGTATCAACACAACATCAGAATAGGGCCCAAATGTTGAACTCAATTGAAAATGTATTCATATCCAATATCATTGTATCAAAGTGAACTAATACAACTCTTTACTATTGGATAACGGGACTAGACTCAA
>JACBKR010005421.1:0-18408 GCA_014218235.1 Colocasia esculenta | reverse complement strand
AGCCGATGCGTTGAGTAGGCGCGTGCGCTTGAGTTCGCTGTTGGTCAGAGAGTGAGGCTGTTCGAGGAGCTATCCCAGGAGTGTTCGTTCCGTCGGGACCAGAGATCGTGCCGTGGCTTCCAGTTTGTCAGTTCGGCCGTCACTTTTCAGGCAGGTGTTGCAGCCCAGCATGCAACCCTCAGTTGGCAGACGTTTTACAGATGCCAGATGTAGAGCTCAGCGAGGACAGCGAGGTCGTATTTCAGAGGCCGTTTGTACGTCCTGAGGAGGCGCGTCAGGCAGTGTGTCAGAGGCTCACAGATCGAGATATGTTGTTCATCCTGGCTCCACCAAGATGTACCATTGCTTGAGGAGGTCCTTCTGGTGGCCAGGGATGAAGAGGGGCGTGGCAGAGTTTGTTGCCCGGTGCCTTACTGTCAACAGGTGAAGGCCGAGCATCAGCGTCCTGGTGGTGAGTTGCAGCCGTTGCCCATTCCTGAGTGGAAGTGGGGACGACATCACCATGGACTTTGTGGTTGGTTTGCCCCGTACCCCCAGAGAGCATGATGGTATTTGGGTGATTGTGGATCGTTTGACCAAGGCAGCGCACTTTCTTCCGATCAGAATGTCGTGGTCAATGGACAGGTTAGCCAGGCTTGTACGTGGACAGAATTGTTTCGTTGCACGGGATCCCAGTTTCAGTCGTTTCAGACAGAGATCCGAGGTTCCACGTCAGGGTTTTGGCGCAGTCTTCAGGAGCACTGGGTACAGAATTGAGGTTCAGCACAGCGTACCACCCGCAGACAGACGGTCAGTCAGAGCGGACCATTCGGACACTGGAGGACACGCTGAGAGCGTGCTGTTTAGACTGGAGCGGCACTTGGGAGTCTCACCTTCCGATGGTAGAGTTCGCGTATAACAACAGTTATCACTCGAGCGTCGGAATGGCGCCATACGAGGCATTGTACGGTCGCCCGTGCAGGACTCCGCTTCACTGGTTCGAGGTTGGCGAGAGGCAGCTTTTGGGGCCAGAGTTAGTGTAGCAGTGTGCAGAGACAGTCAGTTTGGTCAGGCAGAGGCTTCGGGCAGCACAGAGCAGGCAGAAGAGTTATGCGGATGTCCGCAGGAGACCGCTAGAGTTCAGCGTCGGTGACCTGTGCTTCCTGCGGGTCTCGCCGACCAAAAGGGTCATGAGGTTTGGTAAGAGGGGAAAGCTCAGTCCCAGATATATTGGCCCTTCCCCATTTCTGAGAGGGTCGGCGAGGTTGCGTACAGGCTGGAGTCTTCCGGCAGAGCTAGCAGGTGTGCACAGCGTGTTCCACGTTTCACAGCTCAGGTACGTTGCAGACTCTTCGCACGTGTTGGACTACTCGCAGCTAGAGGTAGCGCCAGATTATCAGTGCCAGAGTACCGGTCAGCGTTGTCGACCGCAGAGTTCAGCAGTTGCGCAGGAAGCAGATTCCGCTGGTGAAGGTCGTTTGGCAGAACCGCGTCGGTGGCGAGGCCACCTGGGAGCCGAGGATGAGATGCAGGAGCAGTTCCTTACTTGTTTGATTGAGTGGTATGTTACTTCTCCTTGTACTGCTTTCCGGTTTGAGACCGAGTGGTTTTCATTCGAGGACGAAATGTCTTAAGGAGGGAGGGTTGTAACACCCCGGCCCTTGGGCCCTTGGCCCCGTCTCTGGGTCGCGGCAGGGCGACTGTCGCGACGTGGTTCCGATCGGAGCAATGTCTGGTTCTGCTTGGTATTGCGACAGGGGGTATGTCGCCTTCTGAAGACGACATACCCACGTCGCCTTCTGGTTTGATGGATGGCAACATGGGGTATGTCGCCTTCTGAAGGCGACATGGCCTATGTCGCCTTCCCATCGTGTCGCCCCAGACGCCGTCTGACAGACGTGACGGGCGTCCTTTGTGTCAGTACGGCTCTGGCGATGTCGGGTGAACGCGACAAGATGGCTGTCGCCTTCACTTTTTCGAATTTCGAGATTTGACCGTTGTCAGTGGAATTGCGACAGGGGGTATGTCGCCTCTTGAAGACGACATACCCATTGTCGCCTTTTGGTTCCCAAGGCGACACAAGTATGTCGCCTTCTCAGCTCCGTGGGCTTAAAGTCCGGGCGCCCGAGCCTTCCCCCTCTCTCGCGCCTCTCCTTTCCCCCCCTCTTTCTCTCGCCCTCTCGGAGCTTCTGTCGATTTTGGGGTGCCTCTCCCGTGTTGAGGCGCCGTGCTGAGGAGGGTGTCGCTCCGTTCGTGCAGGGGTCGTGTTCGTGCCGTGCGGTGCGAGGAGGAGACGTTTTCTACCTACGAAAGGCCCCAAGGGTTCGTTCTTCGCGTGGAGGTAGGACTCTTGATCCTCTCGCCCTAAGCATGCTCCCCTTCCCCTACAAAGCGTGTCTTCCTTGTGGTTTGGGGGTTGGAGTGTGAGTTTCCATGCTCATGTGAGTGAGGTTTTCCTCCGAGCGTAGAATCCATGTTCTTGGGTGTTTGAGAGTGGTTTGAATGCTTTACTAGCTTCCTAGCATGATAAGCATGCTCCCCTCCCTCGCCGTGTACGTTTCTCCCGTTTCAGGGAGGTTCCCGAAGAAGAATCTCCGGAACCCCCAACTGGCCTGAATGCGACATACCCTGTGTCGCCTTCTGACTGGTAAAGCGACAGGGCCTATGTCACCTTCTTGAAGGCGACAGGCCCTATGTCGCATTCAGAATGCGACAGGGGCTATGTCGCATTCAAAGGCGACATGGCCTATGTCGCATTGAGAAGACGACAGACCCTATGTCACCTTCTCAGCCCAGAGGCAGGTGTGCTTCCGCCGCTTCGTTTTCACTTTACTGTAACCGTGGCACCTGTGCTAGTTCCCTAGTACGGTCTCACACTAGTCGTTCGCCCGTGTGCGCGGCACTTGAGGGCTTGTCCCGTGCGAGAGGTTGTTACCGTTACCTGGGACCCCGTCCTCGGGAGCCTGTTGAGGGAGTACTCCGGCTACGAGTGTGCTCGAGTTGGCAGCCACCAGGCGGACTCTGGAGCTGAGGGGAAAACGGTGGTTAGGACAGTGGCGTGTGAGTCGCTTGCAGATCTCGTGGTTGGTCTGGGACGCCGAGGACAGTTTGGAGTTCTACCCGGCGCAGGTCAGCCAGTCCTTCTTCTCACTGCCTCGCTCCTTGCGGCCCCGGAACCGTTTGAAGAGGGCAGGCGTGGGACCGTAGTCCAGCCAGACTACGGCGGTTACTGTTGTTGTACTTGTGTCCTACCTCGCTCTGACGAGACGCGAGGGCCAGGACCTAGGTCGAGGATAAGACGTCTGTGGACGCACCTGACCGTCTGACTAGTGTGTTGTTCCCGTAGCTAGTGTTCCTTGTCCAGGCAGAGTTCCCTCTGTCTGTGTTTTACTAGCCGTGTGGTGGTCACGACGAGCAGTCGTACGGAGTTTCCGACCGAGAGTACTTTCCGTACCGTGTTAGCTTTAGCTTCGCTTCCGCACTTCCTTTTGTAGGTAGAAGATATCAACTGCCGTCTTCTTTTATTAATAGTTGTATATGTTCCTCTGCCTGTTTAGAGCCAGTAGGTGATTGGTAGTCCCTACTGAGCTTCTGTTGTGAAGCTCATCCCTCTGTTTTTCAGGTGAGTCTTCCCCAGCGGCAGGGTGCGCGTCGGGCGGAGGAGACGGGGCGGTAGTCTTGGTCCCCGTAGCTAGCAGTGGTTCCCCCTCTTAGTGTACGTCACCCTCGGGGTATGCCCCTAAGGGACTTGTCTCTCCCCTTTCCTTACTGTACTAGTGTGCGTGCGTTGGGACTGTACTTAGAGCGGTACGCAGTGGTCTCGCTTTACTTTCCTGTTTCCGCTTGTACACTTCTAGCTTAGCAGTTGACGTTTACTTCCGTTGTACATATCCTGTCAGACGCGTGTTATAGCCCTTCCGGGTCCCCGGATCCGTGGGCGGGCGCCGCGAAAATCGGGTCCTCGGCGTGGGCAGAGGGTCAGGTTCTCGGTCGTTACACCGCTGATATAAATTTTTTTTGTCAACGAGCTATAGGCTTTGACATATAATTCTTATGTCATCGACTCCCCATTCTGTTGACATATGTTTAGTCGACGACAAAGATGTCGACGGCTTTGTCAACGGATTTAGGCCGTTGACATATATTTTTGTCAACGGATTTTTTACTTTTGTCAATGGCTAGAAGCCGCTGACATATGTTGTTTTTCCTGTAGTGCTCCTGTAACGTCGCGTGCTTTTCGGATCCATGCGGATCGTGTGTGTTGTGGTTGTGGCGGCCGTTGTGAGCCAATGTGAGTTGGTTGTGTGAAATGTATGGTGAATGTGTGGCTTGAGCAGGTGAAGTGCAGGGTTGGTCCTGAAATGAGATAGGACCTGCTGCAGTTCAGTTGGAGTTGGCGGCCAGGGGTCGCCGTTGACTATTGGCGTCCAGGTAAGTGGACGTTGACTGCATGAACTTGGCGACTCAGATGTGGTCGTTTAGAGTGGCGGTTGTTCTTGGCGGCATAGGGGTGACTCCAACCTGGGATTCTGCAGGTTATAGGCTCACCCGAGGGCAGGTTTCCTACCCTGTTCTCATTCCCCCTTGCCCCAGCTTGTTGCCCCCGTATTCTTAAGGCTTCTAACAGGTACTGAAGGGTGCTTGGACGATCGTAGAACGCGTGGCGTTGCCGAATTGTGCGAGGAAACGTTGTGGTGTGGTGCAATTCTTGTGGGAGTTCGTGGAGGGTTCGGTGTGAACCGGGAGATTGCAGGAGGTTCTAGCGTGTTCTGAGGTAGGGGACGAACCCGTTTAACTCCGCAGAAACATTAAAACCGACGTAACCACTTGAATCTGCATGATAATGCATATTTGGGTTAAGTTGCACCATGCGGGGATAATGGGTTGTTTGAGCAATTTAATGACAAGCATGCGGAAATGGTTGTTTGGGTTCTGATATGTTAAAGGAATTGCTTTTATATGTTTTTCTGAAGTTTGAAAGGTTGGGAACCTGTAGAGCCGGATTAGGTTCTGGAGGGTTAGAGGCTGAAGAACTTGGCGTCAAGATCGCTTGTCGCCAAGCTCATCAGCCAGGATGTAACGGCCAGATCCCTTGCCGTTGACTTCTTGTAAGCGGCAATCGATGTTGCCGCCAGCATGTGTATAAACTGAAATAGCTGATTATGGTATTTATCGATAATGCATGTGCGTTGGCACTTGTGTGCACTGAGTGCACATGGTTTCTGTGTTTAGCGTACGGGGTACGCAGTTAGCTACTACTTTTGTGGCTGCGTGTTGTTCACGCAAGTTTAGTTGAGTTCACGTGTGGTGAACTGTTGTTACTTGAGGTTTACGTGACGTTTCACGTGGTTTGTGTGTGACGTGCACGTGGTTTTGTGTACGTGGCGAGTAGCACGACGCCTACCGTGGTTACCTCTCCAGTTGGGTGCCCCAGGTTCTTTGTGAGCAGGCCGTTAGCTCGGGGCTTTGTCACGGTACTTGTGTTGTACCGTCGAGGTCTGTGTCGTCTGACCTGGACACCCTCACTCTTGTGTTTGAGTTGCACGTCCAGTTGAGGGAAAGACGACAGTGGGACAGTGACACTTGTGTTTGTCTTTAGTCACTTGTAGCGCGCTCGTAGTTGGGGTACGACACCATAGTCGACACTGGTCCCCAGCTAGCCTTTTTCCAGTGCCTCACTCTAGAGAGCCCGGGCCAGGGTCTCCTGAGTGTCCAGGCATGGGCCTATGACCGTGTGGTTCACAGGTGGTGGTGTTTTAGTTGGTCTCCACAGTTGCTTGACTTTTCACGTGGAGCGGCAGCTGGACCTTTCGTCCGTGGCTGCGAGACTGAGAGGTTTACCTGTGTTAGCTTGTCCGAGTTAGTTTCTGGTGTCGCGAACCAGTTCACATGGCTCGTGTTTTGCTGTCTCTACTCTAGCTTGTACACCTGTACGGTTTGTCGTTTAATTATTAAAGTTATTTCTCGTAGTCGGCAAACGTGAGTACTTCTACAGCTTTATATCCTGCTTAGCTGTTATATAAATTGTTGGTATTTTTTTCTACTTTTGTACTTGTGGTTTTGGTTTGCTCGGTGTTGGGGGAGTTCCCTACTGAGCCAGTGACTAGCGAGGCTCACCCCTACCCCCACAGGTGAGAGCGAGGAGGACGTTTCACGACCGTCGTCCAATTCGGAGCCGCGCCGTAGCGGTGCAGGGTCGGTACCTCCAGCTGTGTATAGCAGCTCCAGCAGTGTAGTGTAGATAGTTGTTTAATTTTTTTTCAGTTGTACCTCGGGGTATGCCCCAGGCTCTTGTACTTCTTTTCAGTTTTGTGGAAATTTGGCTATGTAAACTTGTGGAATATATAAAATGTGGTGTGTTCCTTTGTGTTACACGGACTGTGGTTTGGTTTCCCTTGCGAGGCTTCGGCCCGTTCGCGGGAGGCGGATCCTTATTAAGCTTGTTATTGATTTAATGAGCTTAAGTAGGCGTTCTGCCACAGTTGGTATCAGAGCAAAATCCGTGTTAATATAAGGGAACTAGAAAGATACATAGCCTTATTTCGGTCTTTGTACACTGTGGTAGGGACCCTGGTTTTTGATGATTGTTGTTTTGATTTTTGCTTGGTGTTTTGTTTGTGTAGAAATTTCTGGAATGATGGTAGAAGATTTGGGTGGTGGAGGAGATGATCCGGAGGAAAGCACCCAGCGTATGATAGAAAGAATCTGGGAAAGCCTCACGGATATTCGGGCAAGAATGGATCAGCAGGCGCCGATACCACCAGTTGCAGTGCCACCTGGGGATGGAGAGGCTGTACCTGTAGCTCCAGTTCCGCCGAGAGTGGAGGTGCCTTTTGCAGCACCTGTGCCACCACCACCACCAGTGTTGATAGCAGAAGAACCAGTGATGCAAGTTGAAAAGTTTCTGAGATTGCAGCCACCTACTTATTCAGGATGGCCGAATCCAGATACAGCTGAGCACTGGGTTCATGAAATTGAAAGAGTTTTTGCGACTATGAGGTGTCCGGCAGTAGATAAGGTTGTGTTAGTGCTTATCAGTTGAGGGGCTTTGCCTTGGAATGGTGGCGACTGAAGATGCAGACCACCTTTGTAGGCAGGACAGAGGAAGCTATTACTTGGTCGGAATTCCTCGATGTATTTAACGATACATTCTTTTCGATCCAGTGCAGCAAGTGAAAAGAGAGCAGTTTCGGACTCTCCAGCAAGGTAACTCTTCAGTTCTAGAGTACCAGATGAGGTTTACGGCGCTTAGCCGTTACGCACCTTATGTTGTTTCAGATAATAACATGATAGTGAGTATTTCATTAGAGGCTTGAGAGTGGAATTGCAGGATGCGATAGTACCTCTTATGTGTAAGACAGTGGAAGAAGCAGCTCAGAGAGCAGCTACATTGGAGAGGTCTATTCGGACTCGTCAGGTGGGCGAGTCAGGTTCAGGTAGTTTCCGGCTACCGCAGCAGTCAGTGGTGTGCAAGCAAGGGTAAAGCACCAGCAGGACCTTCTTCATCAGGTTTGGTAAATGGGGCCAGAAATTAAAGCAAGCTTTTAAGGAAAAGGAAAAGGAGGGGAGGTCGACCGCAGTTTCAACAGGGCCGAGGTAGGCCTGAGGTGGAGGAGTCGCAGCAGTAGTATGCCAGGCAGCCTGTTACTCCACCGGGATATATGCTATAATTGTAATCAGCGGGACATTTGATCCGCAATTGTCCCTATCCAAGAGAATATGGTTATGGAAGAGGTGTGCAGTAGCCTCAGCAGTTTCCAACAGCCACAGTCAGGTCGTGTGGAAGAGGAGCACCGCAGCAGCGAGGTAGAGGCCGGGTTATGGCTATCACCCGAGCCCAGGCGGAGGCATCGAATATGATAGAAGGTACTTTACCTCTTTATGAATATTCAGCAAGAGTTATTTGATTCGGGTGCCTCTCATTCTTCATTTCCGAAGAATTTCTGGATTGTATAGCTCATCCTTTAGAAGAGAAGTCTTGTGAGTTAGTTGTGGAGGTTCTTCAGGTGAGTTCCTGCTCACTTCGAGCTATGTAGATGAAGCTCCTGTTATGATTGAAGGGAACCAGATGCCCGGTCGGTTGTATGCCCTGCAATTGTCAGATTATGATATTATTTTGGGTATGGACTGGCTTGAGATGTATGGAGCAATGTTAGATTGCAAAAAAAAATTGATCAGGTTTTGCCATCCTAATGGTGAAGTATTTGAATATCAAGGTATGCCTTTTTATACCTCTAAGTTTCTAATTTCTGCAATTAAAGCTAGGAAGTTGATAAATGCTTATTTAGCCTCGGTAAGTTTGGTAGAAGCTAGTCAGCCAGTTGAAGCAGTTCCCGTGGTTAGGGAATTTGCTGATATTTTTCCTAAGGATTTGCCGGTTTAGCTCCACATAGAGAGGTGGACTTTACTATTGAGTTGCTGCCAGGTACCATGCCGATTTCTAAAGCTCCATATCGGATGGCACCAGCAGAACTTAAGGAATTGAAAAGCAGTTAGAAGAATTGTTGCAGAAAGGGTTTATTAGACCGAGTCATTCCCCGTGGGGAGCGCCGGTGTTATTTGTGAAAAAGAAAGATGGAAGTTTTCGATGTGTATTGATTATAGAAAATTGAATGATGTGACCATCAAGAATAAGTACCCGTTGCCAAGAATAGATGACTTATTTGATCAGTTGCAATCGGCAAAAGTGTTTTCTAAAATGATTTGAGTCAGGGTACCATCAGTGAGAATTAGAGAGGAGGATATAGATAAGACAGCATTTAGAACCAGATATGGTCACTTTGAGTTTGTGGTTATGCCATTTGGGTTGACTAATGCTCCTGCAGGTTTTATGGATCTGATGAATAGAATTTTTCATCCATATTTAGATCAATTCTTTGTGGTCTTCATCGATGATATTATTTTATTCAGCACCTGAAGAGGAGCATGCAGCTCATTTGAGGTTTACCCTGCAACTGTTAAGGGATAACCAATTGTTTGCCAAATTCAATAAGTGTGAATTTTGGTTGAAAGAAATTTAGTTTTTTTGGTCATGTTATCTCAGCTAAAGGAGTAGCAGTGGACCTAAGTAAAGTGGAAGCAGTGATGAGATGGGAAGTGCCTAAGACAATAACCGAGATTAGAAGTTTTCTGGGTTTGCAGGTTATTATAGGCGCTTTATTCAAGATTTTTCTAAGATTGCAGCACCTATGACTAAGTTGACTAGGAAAGGTGTGCCATTTGTGTGGTCCGGTGAATGTCAGAAAAGTTTTATGGAATTAAAGAAGAGACTTACATCAGCACCTATATTGACATTACCGGCAGGGAGTGTGGTTTGTGTTGTATACTGATGCTTCAAGAGAGGTCTTAGTGCAGTGCTTTTGCAGCATGGTAAAGTGATAGCTTAGCATCCAGGCAATTGAAGCCAACAGAGGAAATTACCCCACTCATGATTTAGAATTGGCAGCATTTTTTTGCCTTAAAAATGTGGAGGCATTATTTGTATGGCGAGAGATTTGAGATCTTTACAGATCATCAAAGCTTGAAGTATATCTTCTCACAGAAAGATTTGAATCTTCGTCGCAAGATTGACGAGATTGATTGTAAAAGATAGTATCACGACAGACAATGCAGTTTAGCTTACCGAGCCGGGTAAGCCCATGTTGTAGCAATGCCCTGAGCAGAAATGCATAGTGTCTGATGATTAAAGAATGGAAGTTGTATGAAGAAGTAGCGGAGAACTCCTTATAGGCCCAGTAGTCACCGAGACGGGCAGTGCAAGCTGCTAGTGCCAGAGCCGTCCGTCTTTGTATTGGCAGATAATTGAAAAAGAGAGCAGATGCCAGTTTGGCTGAAATTGTGAAAATGGAAGGAGTTACTGTTGATGAGGATGGTGTGGTCGGCAAGCCCAGGGGTAGGTTGTTTGTTCCAGCAGAGAGATGATGAAGCAGCGAGTGTTTGGAAGAGCTCATAAAAGCTAGGTACACTATCTCCATCCGGGTAGTACTAAAATGTCCCACCATGATTTAAGAAGCATTTCTGGTGGCTTCTTATGAAAAAAGAAATAGCAGAATTTGTTGCAAGATGTGCTATCTGTCAGCAGATTAAGAGCATCAGATCATCCTGGAGGTTTGTTGCAACAGCCCCCCTTCCACATGGCAGTGCCAATATGACTATTGCTAATGGACTTGTGGCAGGTTACCGTCGGAGTTTCGGGAGGGCATAATGAATATGGTATTTGTTGACAGATTAACTAAGGTTCTGCAGCTAAGTAGTGATGTATGTCTGTGGACATGGACATTAGCAAAGTTGTGTTGAAAAGATTGTTTCACTGCATGGTATCCACGAAACGGGTGCTGATAGATCCAAGAATTCCTGGATCTCACTTCTGGTTTTTGGAGTTTGCGGCAGAAAGTGATTGGTCCTGTGGAGCTGTAGGAATAAAGTTCCGCTTATCAAGTTCCGCCTTAGCATGGGGGACACCAGACAATGGACAAGAGGCTATCCAACTGGAGGTCGGTTTAGGTTGTGTGGGGAGGTAGCTGGGAGCATCATTTGGAATGGTTGTTTGCCTATAATAATAGTTAACCAGTCTTGGGATGGCACCGTATGAGCTTTATATGGAAGACCATGTAGAACCCATTAAACTGGCAAGTGGAGAAAGGCAGTTAGTGGGTCCTGAATGATTCAGCAAACCACCGAAATTTGAAGCTTATTAAGAAAAATTGCAAATGCTCAAAGTAGGAAAAAGATCAATGCAGAACCATCCTGAGACCACTTCAGTTTTGGTGGGAGATTTTGTTTTTCCTGAGGTTTCTCCAAGTAAGGGATCATGAGATTTGGCATCTGGAAAGTTGAGTTCCCATATGTAGACCTTTCCCGTAATAAAGAATTGGGGAAACAGCTTATAGGCTGGATTTGCCAACAGATTTTGCAGATTTGCATGATATTTTCCATGTTTCTATGCTGAGAAAATGTATTGAGATCCAGCTCAAATATCATATATCAGGTGGTGACCTGAGACCGGATATGACTATGCCAGAATACCCAGTGCAGATCACAGATCAAAGATAAAGAGGTTTGAGAAATAAAGAATTGAGTTGGTTAAAGTGAGATGGAGAATAGATTGGGTGGTGAGGCTACCTGGGAGTTAGCCGAGGAAATGGCTAAAGGGTATCCCTACCTGTTTGTATAAGCTCTTGTATTTCTTTTTAGATGATAGTGTTTGTAAAAGTGTGTATGTTTAAGTTTTTAACTTTAAGTTGTTGTTATGATTTCGAGGTCGAAATTTTCTTTTTAGATGATAGTAATGTACGTCGCGTGCTTTTCGGATCCGCGGATCGTGTGTGTTGTGGTTGTGGCGGCCGTTGTGAGGCCAATGTGAGTTGGTTGTGTGAAATGTATGGTGTGAATGTGTGGCTTGAGCAGGTGAAGTGCAGGGTTGGTCCTGAAATTAGATAGGACCTGCTGCAGTTCAGTTGGAGTTGGCAGCCAGGGGTACTGTTGACTTATTGGCGTCCAGGTAAGTGGACGTTGACTGCATGAACTTGGCGACTCAAGATGTGGTCGTTTAGAGTGGCTGTTGTTCCTTGGCGGCATAGGGGTTGACGCCAACCTGAGAATTCTGCAGGTTATAGGCTCACCCTAGGGCAGGTTTTCCTACCCTGTTCCTCATTCCCCCTTGCCCCAGCTTGTTGCCCCCGTATTCTTAAGGCTTCCAACAGGTACTGAAGGTGCTTGGACGATCGTAGAACGCGTGCGTTGCCGAATTGTGCGAGGAAACGGTGTGGTGTGGTGCAATTCTCGTGGGAAGAGACATGCACCTCGTGACGCGCCTCGATCCCCGCCTGGCGTTACTTGGATCACGATCCGCGCCTGAAGCCCCTCGCCGCATCGGATGGCATACGTGGCATCTTGCTGGCGCTTCGTTTTTCGGGCGTGGCCCGCGTCCGGCGTTGGACAGGACGGCTGCTGGTAGAGTATAAATAGCTCCGGAGGCTTGACGAGGGGTCTTTCGCGTGCACACAGCCTCTTCGCAAAGCTTGTTCCTTCGGGAAGCGAGGGGATTGGGTTGTCTGAGCCGAGCTCCGAGTCGTCCATCTTTTCAATCGCCTTCGTAGAGGTCGCCATGGGCTCATCCCCCTCGCCTTCCTCTTCTTCTTCTTCTTCTACCCTTCAGTGGGATACTCTCCCTCAGGGAGTCCCCCTCATCATCTTCCTTCGGCTCCTCCCCGCTCTGGCCTCCAGAAGCAATCAGCGCGATCCCCCAACTTCAGGTGACCTTGTCTTAGCGGTGACTCCCGGGGAATATGTGCCTAAGGTCTCCTTAGCTCCTCCCTTGGCGTGCGTCGGGCGGTCGATTCGGTAGCAGACGCCGTTACCGGATCGATAGCGCTACCCTCAAATGGATCACCGAACACCCGGCCTTCGCTTCCCCGCAGATTTCACTGTTCACTCTGATGCTGGCCTTTGAGCCCACTACTCGATGGAAAATGGTTTCTGCCTGTACTACTCTGAATCCGTCCGAGTCGGCTTCCGACTTCCGCTTCATTCTTTCACAACCCCCCTCTCCTCTTGTACCTGGGGGTTGCCCCTTCGCAATTGGCCCCCAATTCCTGAGGTCGTTTGTAACGTCGCGTGCTTTTCGGATCCATGCGGATCGTGTGTGTTGTGGTTTGTGGGTCGTTGTGAGGCCAATGGGATGTCGGTTGTGTTTGTGTAATTCTCAGTGTGAATTGTGGTTTATCGATGAAGGTGACGGAGTGCAGTTGGTCCTGAAATGGAATAGGACCTGCTGCATTGAGTTAGAGTTGGCGTCCAGATAGGTTGTCGTTTAAGCCTGATCTTAACAGCCTAGGATGTGGACGTTTAGAGTGGCGGTTGCCATTCGACAGGGGGGTTGACGCCAACCTGACAGTTTTGCAGGTTATAGGCTCACCCGAGAGCAAGCTCTCTCAGCTCACTCTCTTTCCCCCTCTTGCCCCACTCTTCGCGTTCCGGTGTTTCTGAAGCTTCTAACAGGTTCCAAGGAGTGGTTGGACGATCGTAGAACGCATGGCGTTGCCAAATTGTGCGAGGAAACGTCGCGGCTGGTGCAATCGCGTGGGAGTTCGCGGAGAGTTCGGTGTGACGGGAGATTGCGGGAGATTCTAGCGTGTTCTGAGGTAGGGGACGAACCCGTTTAGCTCCGTAGAAACATTAAAACACATCATAACCACCTGAATTAACGTGATAATGCATTTTCGGATAAGTTGCACCATACGGGGATAATGGTGGTTTGAGTAGTTTTTAATGTACGAAGCATGTTCTGTAATGGTTTACGTTGGGTTCTTGCATGTTAAAGATTGTCTCCATATGTTTTCTGTAGTTAAAGGTTAGAAAACCCGTAGAGCCGGATTAGGTTTCTGCAGGGTTTATGGCCGGAGAACTTGGCGTCAACATCGTTTGTCGCCAAGCTCCTCAGCTATGATGTTAACGGCCAGATCCTTGCCGTTGACTTGGTGTAGCGGCAGTCGATGTTGCCGTCACATGTGTTTTAAGAAGAAATAGCTCTTTATGGTATTTTATCGATAATGCTGCGCGTTGGCACTTGTGGTGCACTGAGTGCACGTGGTTTCTGTGTTTAGCATACGGGGTATGCAGTTAGTTACTCACTTTGTGACTGCGTGTTGTTCACGCGAGTCAGTTGGGTTCACGTGTAGTGGACCGGTTACTTGTGGTTTACGTGAGGTTTCACGTGGTTTTGTGTGTGACGTGCACGTGGTTTTGTGTACGTGGCAGTAGTACGACGCCTACCGTGGTTACCTCTCCAGTTGGGTGCCCCAGGTTCTTTGTGAGCCAGGCTGTTAGCTCGGGGCTTTGTCCCGGTACTTGTGTTGTACCGTCGAGGTCTGTGTCGTCTGACCTGGACACCCTCACTCCTGTGTTTGAGTTGTACGTCCGGCTGAGGGAAAGACGACAGTGGGACAGTGACACTTGTGTTTGTCTTTAGTCACTTGTAGCGCGCTCGTAGTTGGGGGTACGGACACCAGTAGTCGACACTGGTCCCCAGCTAGTCCTTTTCCAGTGCCTCACTCTAGAGCCCGGGCCAGGTCTCTGAGGTGTCAGGCATGGGCCTGTGACCGTGTGGTCCGCAGGGTGGTGTTTAGTTGGTCTCCACAGTTGCTTGACTTTTCACGTGGAGCGGCAGCTGGACCTTTCGTCCGTGGCTGCGAGACTGAGAGGTAGACCTGTGTTAGCTTGTCCGAGTCAGTTTCTGGTGTCGCGAACCAGTTCACGTGGCTCGTGTTTGGCTGTCTCTACTTTAGCTTGTACACCTGTACTGTTTTGCCGTTTAATTATTAAATGTTGTTTTTCGTAGTCGGCAGACGGTGAGTACTTTTACAGCTTTAATATTCTGCTTAGCTGTTCTATAATTGTTGGTATTGTTTACTACTGCTTTCGTACCTGTGGTTTTTGTTTGCTCGGTGTTGGGGGAGTTCCCTACTGAGCCAGTGACTAGCGAGGCTCACCCCTACCCCCACAGGTGAGAGCGAGGAGGACGTTCTCGACCGTCGTCCAGTTCAGAGCCGCGCCGTAGCGGTGCAGGGTCGGTACCTCCAGCTGTGTAGTGGCCTCCAGCAGTGTAGTGTAGATAGTTGTTTATTTTCTTCAGTTGTACCTCGGGGTATGCCCCAGGCTCTTGTACTTCTTTCCAGTTTTGTGGAAATTTGGCTATGTAACTTGTGAATTATATAATGTGGTGTGTTCCTTTGTGTTTACACGGACTGTGGTTTGGTATCCCTTGCGAGGCTTCGGCCCGTTCGCGGAGGCGGACTCGGATCAAGTTGTTATCGTTTAACGGGCTTGTAGGCGTTCCGTCACAGTTGGTATCAGAGCAAGGTCCGTGTTTATTAGGGAACTAGAAAGATACATAGCCTTATTCGGTCTTTGTACACTGCTGGTAGGGACCCTGGTTTTTGATAATTGTTGTTTTGATTTTTGTTTGGTGTTTGTTTATGTAGAAATTTCTGGAATGGCTGATAGAAGAGATTGGGGTGGTGGAGGAGATGATCCGGAAAAAGTACCCAGCGTATGATAGAGAGAATCTGGGAAAGCCTCACGGATATTCGGCGGATGGATCAGCAGGCGCCGGTACCACCGTTTGCAGTGCCACCTGGGGATGGAGAGGCTGTACCTGTAGCTCCAGTTCCGCCAAGAGTGGAGGTGCCTTTTGTAGCACCTGTGCCACCACCACCACCAGTGGATAGCAGAAGAACCAGTGATGCAAGTTGAAAAGTTTCTGAGATTGCAGCCACCTACTTATTCAGGAGGGCCGAATCCAGATACAGCTGAGCACTGGGTTCATGAAATTGAAAGAGTTTTTGCACTATGAGGTGTCCGGCAGCAGATAAAGTTGTGTTAGCTGCTTATCAGTTGAGGGTTTTGCCTTGGAATGGTGGCGACTGAAGATGCAGACCACCTTTGCAGGTAGACAGAGGAGGCTATTACTTGGTCGGAATTTCTTGATGTATTTAACGATACATTCTTTCCGATTCAAGTGCAGCAAGTGAAAGAGAGCAGTTTCGGACTCTCCAGCAAGGTAACTCTTCAGTTTTAGAGTACCAGATGAGGTTTATGGCGCTCAGCCGTTATGCGCCTTATGTTTTTTCAGATAATAATATGATGGTTGAGTATTTCATTAGAGGTTTGAGAGTGGAATTGCAGGATGCGATAGTACCTCTCATGTGCAAGACAGTGGAAGAAGCAGCCCAGAGAGCAGCTACATTAGAGAGGTCTATTCGGACTCGTCAGGTGGGCGAGTCAGGTCAGGTAGTTTTCGGCTACCGCAGCAGTCAGTGGGTGCAAGTAAGGGTAAAGCACCAGCAGGACCTTCTTCATCAGTTTGGTAAATGGGTCCAAATTAAAGCAAGCATTTAAAGGAAAGGAAGAGGATGGGGAGGTCGTCAGCAGTTTCAGCAAGGCCGAGGTAGGCAGAGGTGGAGGAGTCGCAGCAGAGTACTGCCAGGCACCCTTACTCCACCGGGTATAGATGTTATAATTGTAATCAGCCGGGACATTTGATCCGCAATTGTCCCTATCCGAGAGAGTATGGTTATGGAAGAGGTGTGCAGCAGCAGCAACCTCAGCAGTTTCAGCAGCCACATCAGGTCGTGGCAAGGAGCACCGCAGCAGCGAGGAAGAGGCCGGTTATGCTATCACCCGAGCCCAGGCGGAGGCATCGAATATGATAGAAGGTACTTTACCTCTTGAATATTCAGCAAGAGTTTTATTTGATTCGGGTGCCTCTCATTCTTTCATTTCCGAAGAATTTCTGGATTGTATGGCTCATCCTTTAGAGGAGAAATCTTGTGAGTTAGTAGTGGAGGTTCCTTCAGGTGAGTTCTTGCTCACTTCGAGCTATATAGATGAAGCTCCTGTTATGATTGAAGGGAACCAGATGCCGGGTCGGTTGTATGCCCTGCAGTTGTCAGATTATGATATTATTTTGGGTATGGATTGGCTTGAGATGTATGGAGCAATGTTAGATTGCAGAAAGAAAAGGATCAGGTTTTGTCATCCTAATGGTGCAGTATTTGAATATCAAGGTATGCCTTTTTATACCTCTAAGTTTCTAATTTCTGCAATTAAAGCTAGAAAGTTGATAAATGCTGGAATGTGGCTTATTTAGCCTCAGTAAGTTGGTAGAAGCTAGTCAGTCAGTGGAAGCAGTTCCCGTGGTTAGGGAATTTGCTGATGTTTTTTCCTGAGGATTTGCCTGGTTTAGCTCCACATAGAGAGGTGGACTTACCATTGAGTTGCTGCCAGGTACCATGCCGATTTCTAAAGCTCCATATCGGATGGCACCAGCAGAACTTAAGAATTGAAAAAGCAGTTAGAAGAATTGTTGCAGAAAGGGTTTATTAGACCGAGTCATTCCCCGTGGGGAGCGCCGGTGTTATTTGTGAAAAAGAAAGATGGAAGTTTTCGGATGTGTATGATTATAGAAAGTTGAATGATGTGACCATAAGAATAAGTACCCGTTGCCAAGAATAGATGATCTTATTTGATCAGTTGCAATCAGCAAAAGTGTTTTCTAAATTGATTTGAGGTCCGGGTACCATCAGTTGAGAATTAAAGAGGAGGATATAGATAAGACAGCATTTAGAACCAGATATGGTCACTTTGAGTTTGTGGTTATGCCATTTGGGTTGACTAATGCTCCTGCAGTTTTATGGATCTGATGAATAGAATTTTTCATCCATATTTAGACCAATTCATTGTGGTCTTTATGATGATATTCTGATTTATTCAGCATCTGAAGAGGAGCAGCAGCTCATTTGAGGTTTCCCTGCAATTGTTAAGGGATAACAGTGTTTGCTAATTCAATAAGTGTGAATTTTGGTTGAAAGAAATCATTTTGGGGTCATGTTATCTCAGCTAAAGGAGTAGCAGTGGACCCAAGTAAAGTGGAAGCAGTGATGAGATGGGAAGTGCCTAAGACAATAACTGAGATTAGAAGTTTTCTGGGATTGGCAGGTATTATAGGCGCTTTATTCAAGATTTTTCTAAGATTTGCAGCACCTATGACTAATTGACCAGGAAAGGTGTGCCATTTGTGTGGTCCGGTGAATGTCAGAAAATTTTATGGAATTGAAGAAAAGACTTACATCAGCACCTATATTGACATTACCGCAGGGAGTGGTGGTTTTGTGTTGTATACTGATGCTTCAAGAGAGGCTTGGTGCAGTGCTTATGCAGCATGGCAAAGTGATAGCTTATGCATCCAGGCAATTGAAGCCGGCAGAAGAAATTACCCCACTCATGATTTGGAATTGGCAGCAGTTGTTTTGCCTTGAAAATGTGGAGGCATTATCTGTATGGCGAGAGATTTGAGATCTTTACAGATCATAAAAGTTTGAAGTATATCTTCTCGCAGAAAGATTTAAATCTTCGCCAGCGTAGATGGATTGAATATTTGAAGGATTATGATTTCAGTTTGGCTTACCATCCGGGTAAGGCCAATGTTGTAGCTGATGCCTTGAGCAGAAAGGCATATATAAGTCAATGATGATTAAAGAATGGAAGTTGTATGAAGAAGTAGCGGAGAACTCCTTATATGTGCCCAGTAGTCAGCGACGGGCAATACTGCTGCTAGTGCTGTAGAGCCGTCTTTGTATTGGCAGATATTAAGCTCAGAGAGCAGATGCAAGTTTGGCTGAAATTGTGAAAATGGAAGGAGTTACCATTGATGATAATTGTGTGGTCAGGCTCAGAGGCATGTTTTTGTTCCTGCAGAAAGAGAGGTGAAGCAACGAGTGTTGAAGAGGCTCATAAATCTAGGTACACTATTCATCCGGGTAGTACTAAAATGTACCATGATTAAGAAAGCATTTTTGGTGGCCTCTTATGAAAAAGAAAATAGCAGAATTTGTTGCGAGATGTGCTATCTGTCAGCAGATTAAAGCAGAG
>JACBKR010005420.1:0-18479 GCA_014218235.1 Colocasia esculenta | reverse complement strand
TCATGGTAGATGTTTGGTAGGCACGTTGATTACTCACACGCTAGATAGATTGTTATTTGTTCTACTCACAATCAGCACACACATCAGAGTTCAAATTCTATATAATCTGTTTAGTTTTTTGATAAGTCAGTGTTGGATCAAAAAGAAGGCCATAGTGTTTTAATTGGTAGTAATCTATTCAACCCCCCTAGATTACTATTTAAGATAGTTCCGCATATCTTTCAAATCTTTCATTGAGTATGTTTGTCTATCCGAGTATTAATGGCTGCAGGCTCACTTGCTCTTTCCTTCGAGCCAGACACTCCAACGTGCATGAAGATGTGAGACAACGAATATTTAAACGGATATTTGAACAGATACTTCAACGGGTAAATTATTTTCAAAGAAGATAAAGAAGACTGGTGACTCCAAGCAGAATAAGCCTGAGGAACTTTTCAACCTTTGAGAAGCTTGAACATCTTAGTCACCTTTAGAACAACAAGAGCTAGCTCGTCCAATCCAACCTTCTGTAGCTCCTTGCTCTCTGTAGAATATTACATTGCCTTTCTGAGAGCTTGCGTTGATCTGAGAGAGTTCATTTGCGATAATCATGTGTCTCTCAGACTTTGCCTCAGATCAAGCAAGTGATTATAAGCTTGGTCTTGGGGCCTTTCTCTTTCAATTCCTTTATGTGAGCATTCCTCTTCGGGTGTGAAGAGAAGACATGTTGCATTAGGTGGAGCAATCCCTCTTCTGGTAGAGAAGAGAAGGCCAGCTATTGCTGGATGTGTAAGTGTCCTTAAGGGGGACTGTACCCTTGTTTAGTGGAATCCCAAGTGGTTGCTTGGGGACTGGACGTAGGACTCCTAAGGATAAGAGATCCGAACCAGGATAAAATTCCTGTTGTCTGTGTGATTGTTCTCTCTGTCTTAATTAACACTAACTCTAACTATCGATCTTAGTGTTGTCTGTCAAGTGCTTTTATTTACAGGAATTCTTAGAAGAAGTATTTTTAGCAATCCATTCACCCCCCCTCTGGGCTTGCTATCTGGGCAACAGTTTCCACTTGCTTTACTCTGTAGACTCCGGAACCGTAGAGGTGTGTCAAGCATGGGTGTGCAGCCTGTGTGGCCTCTAGTGTGGTGTTGGTTGGTCTCTACAGTTCTTTGACTTACGCAGTGTGTGGTGGAGCCACAGTTGGACCTTTAGTTTGTGGCTGCGAAACTGAGAGGTGTTTTTCATGTTGGTTTGTCCGAGTTCGATACTGGCGTCATGAACCAATAGTTGTGACCGTGTGGTAGCGTTGCCCCTTCCGACTTAGCTTGTGATTACTTCGTAGTGTGAGTGTGTGTGTGGCACAGTTGACCTAGTACCACCTGGTTCTACATTTGCTCGTGTAGTTTCTTGATGTTCCTTTAGCAGTTTACCTTTTGGGTCTACTCTGCTCAGTAGTCCCTGGTTAGTAATGTGTTATTTCCAATAGTTGTATGAGTTGATGATTAGTTAGCCATTTACCTATGGTTAATGAGTTGCTTAGTTATGTTGATTAGAAAGTATGCTTAGGCTACAGTTTTTCGATGTATTTCTTTTACTTGAATATATGTGAGTTAATCAGTGGATTTGTGTTATTTAATACTTCATATTGTTACATGCAGATTATGTTGTGGGTTGTTTTAAGGAGTTTCCCTACTGAGACTGTGACTTTGTGAGGCTCACACCCCTGCATCCCCCTTTCAAGTGTTTAGTGAGTGGGGTTTCATGGAGGCGGACCTGTACCATCAGCAGTTGTGTGAGCTTTGGCTCTTATTGTACACCTCGGGGTATGTCCTAGACTTTTGTACTTTTCTTTTGGACATGTAAAAATGTAGTGAGACAATGTAATTTATAAATATATATGAGATCATGTACTTTATCATGCATCTTAATATAGTGCGGTTGTCTTTTGTATTCTTACTGGACACATGTGTGAGATATCCCTTGCGAGACTTCAGTCTATTTGCGGGAGGCGAGTCTGGATAAGGAGCCTTTTCAGGCATATGTATCCAGGGTCATTGCAGGAAATAAGTTGATGTGGATTACTCACTGTATAATATGTTGGTTCACTTCACATTTCTGTAGACATGATGTGGCAAATCGTTGATATTGGTTGTTATCCAATATCGCATCATGTGCCATGTCACCTAGCCCCTTCAATCTAGTTGGAATTTGTTGCCCACTTTTGTTATGTTAGAGTATGTTAGTTTCCTAGCTCTGGTCTTGTAGGACGTGTTATCTTTGGAGCATTGTGTGACGGAATGCCTCATTTAAGCCCATTAAACTAATAACAAGCCTGACATGAGTCCGCCTCCCGCGAACGGGCCGTAGCCTCGCAAGGGATATCAAACACACGTCCGTGGAAATACAAAGGAATGCACCACAATTTATATATATAACGCAAGTTTACATAGCCAAACTTCCACAAACTGAAAGAAAGTACAAGAACCTGGGGCATACCCCGAGGTACAACTAGAAGAGGTAAACAACTAGCTACACTGCTGGAGCTACACTGCTGGAGCTACTGCACCGCTACGACGCGGCCCAGAACTGGACGACGGTCGTGAAACGTCCTCCTCGCCCTCACCTGTGGGAGTAGGTGTGAGCCTCGCTAGTCACTGGCTCAGTAGGGAACTCCCCCAACACCGAGCAAAAACCAAAACACAGGTACGAAAGCAGTAAACAGTACCAACAATTTATAGAACAGCTAAGCAAGATATTAAAGCTGTAAAAGTACTTACCGTTTGCCGACTACGTAAAACAACTGTAATAAATAAATGGCAACCAGTACAAGTGTACGAGCTAAAGTAGAGACAGCCAAACGAGCCACGTGAACTGGTTCGCGACACCAGAGACTGACTCGAACAAGCTAACACAGGTCTACCTCTCAGTCTCGCAGCCACGGACGAAAGGTCCAACTGCCGCTCCACGTGAAAAGGTCAAGCAACTGTGGAGACCACTAAACACCACCACCTGCGGACCATACGGTCGCAGACCCATGCCTGACACCTTAGAGACCCTGGCCTGGGCTCGCTAGAGTGAGGCACTGGAGAAGACTAGCTGGGGACCAGTGTCGACTACTGGTGTCGTACCCCCAACTACGAGCGCGCTACAAGTGACTAAAAGACAAGTACACAAGTCACTGTTCCACTGTCGTCTTTCCCTCAGCCGACGTACAACTCAAGCAAAAGAGTGAGGGTGTCCAGGTCAGACGACACAGACCTCGACAGTACAACACAAGTACCGGGACAAAGCCCCGAGCTAACAGCCTGGCTCACAGAGAACCTGGGGCACCCAACTAGAGAGGTAACCACAGTAGGCGTCGTACTACTCGCCACGCACACAAAACCACGTGCACGTCACACACAAACCACGTGAAACGTCACGTAAACTCTCGTAACAACGGTCCACTACACGTGAACCCAACTGGACTCGCGTGAACATCACGCAGCCTCGAAGTTAGTAACTAACTGCATACCTTGTATGCTAAACACAGAAACCATGTGCACTCAGTGCACCACAAGTACCAATGCATCACTCGATATCAATAAACACATCATACCACGATAATCGGATAATCACATCACGTAAGTCATGCACGCAAACAACCTACAACTGTGTAGCGACATGGCTCGGGTCGCCTTCAGAATGCGACAGCCCGATGGGTCGCCTTAAAGACATGAACGCGACGGGTCTACACGTCGCCTTCTTCATTGCGACAACACCCCTTTCGCCTTCCCGATTGCGACAGCAACCCTGTCGCCTTGCCGATTGCGACAGCACCCCCTGTAGCCTTCACAGGGTAGAAACCCTCATCGGGTTCTCTTCTTCCAAACACCCCAAAACTCAACAAACCACCCTTATTCGTTATTTACATGCTTTAATGAAACCTAGGCATGGTATCTAGCATGATTAAAGCATTAAACTATCAATCCTACGATTCCCCCGATTATCGCCCAGAACGGGGAGAATTCACCTACCTTTGCGAAGAACGCGCGATATGATGCTTCCCCGGCGATCCTCACGCTCCACGCACGCTCCTTACAGCGAAACCTCTTCGGAAACCGACCTCTCCACCCGAAATCGCCCGAGAAACCTACAAAAACCCCTCCCCCGGCCGAGCAGAACTCCCTACAGTTCTGTCCGGCTGGGGTTTTCTTAAAACACCCAGCGATTGGGAACGCGACATATCGTCATGTCGCGACCTGATCGCGACACACCGGATGTCGCCTTCCCGAACTTACCCCCGCTGCCCGACACGTGGCGCACATGCACACGTCCAGCGCCAGAGGCGGCCACATGAACGCGACGCACCACTCTGTCGCATTCAAGAACGCGACACTCCCCTTGTCGCATGACAGGCTGAAAACCGAGGGGTGCTACAACCTGCACTAACGGCTCAATAAGGCCCATACACGAGCGCACATCATTCACAAGCCACATTGGTCAACGTATGACCTCCACAACACTATACGAAGGATCCACAAAGATCCGAAGAACACGCGACGTTATATTACTATCATCTAAAAAGAATTTCGACCTCGAAATTCATAATACAACTCAAACACCAACAACTTTAATATATACATCTTTACAAGTACTATCATCTAAAAAGAAAAACATCATATCTTACTTAAACAGATAGGATACCCTTTAGTCATCTCTCGGCTAATTCCCAAGTATCCTCACCTCCCAATCTATTTTCCCATCTCACTTTAACTAACTCAATTTCTTTTATCCGCAGCTTCTTTGTCTTCCAACCAGTGATCTGCACCGGATACTCTGGCATAGTCATATCCGGCCTTAGGTCACCACCTTGGTAACTGATTATCTGAGCTGGATCTTCAATACACTTTCTTAACATAGAAACGTGGAAAATATCATGGACATTCGCAAAATTAGCTCGCAAATCCAGCCTATAAGCGTTTCCCCCATTTCTCTCAATCCCTGAAAAGTCCCACATATCTTGGGCTCAACTTCCCAGTTTTACCGAATCTCATAATGCCTTTACTCGGGGAAACTCTCAAGAAAACAAATTCTCCCACTTCAAACTGAAGTGGTCTCCTCCGATTATCCGCATAGCTCTTTTGCCTGCTTTGAGCTGCCTGCAATTTCTCTTTAATAAGCTTTACTACCTCTGTGGTTTGCTGATCAATTCAGGACCCACTAACTGCCTTTCACCCACTTCATGCCAGTTCAATGGGGTTCTACATGGTCGGCCGTATAAAGCTTCATACGGTGCCATTCCAAGACTGGTATGATAACTATTATTGTAGGCAAACTCAATCATTCCCAATGGTGCTCCCAGCTACCTCCCCATACTAACAACAACCCTTAACATATCTTCAATATTTGGATAGTCCTCTCTGTCTGACCATCCGTCTGGGGATGATAAGCGGAGCTATACCCTAATTCTGTACCCATTACCTTATGCAGACTCCTCCAGAAACCAGAAGTAAACCTTGGGTCTCTATCAGACACAATAGTCTTCAGAATTCCATGCAGTGGAACAATTCTATCAACATAAACCTTTGCTTCTGTCCACTGTCCAAGACATACTCACTGCTACTAATCTGCATACTTTAGTCACCCTGTCAACAAATACCCAAATTCCATTGTCCCGAAGCTGCTCTTGGTAAGCCTGCCACGAAGTCCATAGCAATATCATCCCACTTCCACTGCGGAATGGGTAATGGTTGCAATAGACCTCCAGGCTTCTGATGCTCTGTTTTAATCTGTTGACAGATGGCACACCTTGCAACAAACTCTGCTATTTCCTTTTTCATATGAGGCCACCAAAAATGCTTCCTCAAATCCTGGTACATTTTAGTACTACCTGGATGGATAGTGTACCTGGATTTATGAGCCTCCTCTAATACTCGCTGCTTCACCTCTCTTTCTGCAGGAACAAACAACCTGCCTCTGAGCCTGACCACACAATTATCATCAATGGTAACTTCTTCCATTTTCACAATTTCAGCTAAATTTATATCTGCTCTCTGAGCTTCAACAATCTGCCAATACAAGGACGGCTTACAGCACTAGCAGCTAGTACTGCCCGTCGCTGACTACTGGGCACATACAAGGAGTTCTCCACTATTTCTTCATACAACTTCCACTCTTTAATCATCATCACTTACATACGCCTTTCTGCTCAAGGCATCTGCTACAACATTGGCCTTACCGGATGGTAAGCCAAACTGAAATCATAATCTTTCAAATATTCAATCCATCTGCGCGACGAAGATTTAAACTTTATGCGAAAAGATATATTTCAAGCTTTTATGGTCTGTAAAGATCTCAAATCTCTCGCCATACAAATAATGCCTCCACATTTTCAAGGCAAACACAACTGCTGCCAATTCCAAATCATGAGTGGGGTAATTTTCTTCTGCTGGCTTCAACTCCAGACGCATAAGCTATCACTTTGCCATGCTGCATAAGCACTGCGCCAAGTCCTCTCCTTGAAGCATCAATATATACCACTAAACCACCACTTCCTGCCGGTAATGTCAATATGGGTGCTGTTGTACGTCTTTTCTTCAATTCCATAAAACTTTTCTGACATTCACCGGACCACACAAATGGCACACCTTTTCTAGTCAACTTGGTCATAGGTGCCGCAATCTTGGAAAATCTTGAATAAAACGCCGATAATAACCTGCCAACCCTAAGAAGCTTCTGATCTCAGTTATTGTCTTAGGCACTTCCCATTTCATCACTGCTTCCACTGACTGACTAGCCTCTACCAGACTCACTGAGGCCAATAAGCCACACATCCAGTATTTATCAACTTTCTAGCTCTAATTGCAGATATTAGAAACTTAGGGGTATAAAAAGGCATACCTTGATATTCAAATACCGCACCATTAGGATGACAAACCTGATCCTTTTCTTTCTTCGCAATCCAATATAGCTCCATATGCCTCAAGCCAATCCATACCCAAAATAATATCATAATCTGCCACTGCAGGGCATACAACCGACCCGGCATCTGGTTCCCTTCGATCACAACATGAGCTTCATCTATATAGCTCGAAGTGAGCAAAAACTCACCCGAGGGAACCTCCACTACTAACTCACAAGACTTTTCCTCTAAAGGATGAACCATACAATCCAGAAACTTTTCGGAAATAAAAGAAGAGAGGCACCCGAATCAATAGAACTCTTGCTGAATAATCATAAAGAGGTAAAGTACCTTCTATCATGTTCGATGCCTCCGCCTGGGCTCGAGTGATAGCCATAACCCGCCCCTTCCCCGCTGCTGCAGTACTCCTCTGCCACGACCTGCCTGTGGCTGCTGAACTGCTGAGGCTGCTGCTGCTGCACACCTCTTCCATATCCATACTCTCTCGGATAGGGGCAATTGTGGATCAAATGTCCCGACTGATTGCAATATAACATCTATAACCTGGTGGAATAATAGGTTGCCTGGCATACTTTGCTGCGACTCCTCCACCTCTGGCCTACCACGACCTTGCTGAAATTGCTGACGACCTCCCCATCCTCTTCCTTTACCTTGAATACTTGCTTCAATTTCTGGCCCCACTTACCAAAGCCTGACGAAGAAGGTCCTGCTGGTGCTTTACCCTTACTCGCACCCACTGACTGGCGGTAGCCGAAAACTACCTGAACCTGACTCGCCCACCTGACGAGTCCGAATAGACCTCTCCAACGTAGCTGCCTCTGAGCTACTTCTTCCCCTGTTTTTACACATGAGAGGTACACTACTGCATCTGCAACTCTACTCTCAAACCTCTAATAAAAACTCAACCATCATATTATTATCTGATACTACATAAGGTGCATAACGACTGAGAGCCATAAACCTCATATGGTATTCTAAAACTGAAGAGTTACCTTGCTGGAGTGCCCGAAACTGCTCTCTCTTCACTTGCTGCACTTGAATCAGAAAGAATGTATCGTTAAATACATCAAGAAACTCCGACCAGTAATAGCCTCTTCTGTCCTGCCTGCAAAGGTGTCTGCATCTTTAATCGCCACCATTCCAATGCAAAACCTCGCAACTGATAGGCAGCTAACACAACTCTATCTGCTGCCGGACACCTCATGGTCGCAAAGACCCTTTCAATCTCATGGACCCATGCTCTGCCGTATCTGGATTCGGCCCTCCTGAATAAGTAGGCGGCTGCAATCTCAGAAACTTCTCCACTGCATCACTGGCTCCTCCATTACTCTTACTGGTGTGATGGTGGTACAAAAGGTAACTCCATCCCTGGCGGCGGTGGTACAGGAGCCTCAGGTACAGCCCCTCCGACAACTGGGGGTACTGCTGCTGGTGGCATCGGCGCCTGCTGATCCATCCTTGCTCGAATATCCGTGAGGCTTTCCCAAATCCTCTCTATCATACGCTGAGATTTGTCCTCCGATCATCTCCTCCACCACACCCCAATCTCTTCTATCTGCTATTTCAGAAATTTCTGCACAAGCAAAAACCAAACAGAAACACAACAGCGAATTATCAAAACCAGGGTCCCTACCAGCAGTATACTAAGATCGGAAATAAGGCTATGTAACCTTCTAGTTCCTTCATATTAACACAGACCTTGCTCTGATACCAACTGTGACGGAACGCCTCATTCAAGGCCGTTAAACTAATAACAAGCCTGACATGAGTCCGCCTCCCGCGAACGGGCCGTAGCCTCGCAAGGATATCAAACACACGTCCGTGGAAATACAAAGGAACGCACCACAATTATATATATAACGCAAGTTTACATAGCCATACTTCCACAAACTGAAAGAAAGTACAAGAACCTGGGGCATACCCCGAGCTACAAACTAGAAGAGGTAAATTGTAGTACCCTGGATTTTTAAAATCCAAAAAATAAAAATTTTATTTATAAACGAGATAAATTGATTTAATTAGAATAAAGGGTGATAAATGAAACAAAGGGAATTAAAGTAATACCCATTAAGCTAAATTATTAACGGGATACTCTAATAACCCAACCCAATGAAATGGGCCCAAATAGGGATAGCCCATCATAGGATGAGAGTTAAATTAATGAAATTCGTATCTAATTAGTTAAATAAATAGTAAAGGGTTAAGATAAGTGTTAAATAACCCTTATATCCAAAAGAAGAGTCCTTAACCCATCCTAACTCTTTAACCACGAAATTAAGCTCTCTCCCCTCCCCATTAGATGGATAAATGAGAGAAAATGGGAAGATAAATATGCAAATTCGGAATTAATAGAAAATGAGAGTTTTAGAAGGAGTAAAACTCTAATAGCACCCAATACACCCCCCAAACTCGTCCCTACCACCACAGTTCGTGGCTGGAGTCCTAGGAGACAAAGGGAAGGCTGGAGAACGAAGGAGCAAGGAAGGAGAAGGCTTGGAGCAAGAAGGTTTTTCATTTTCGTCACCAAACTAGGGTTTTCATCTCTTCCACGAAAGGTAGGCAATCTCTCAAGCTAAAATCGTGAAATAATTACCCTAGGTAGCCCTCATGTACCTCTTCAAAAGCCCTATGGTTTCGTTGTATTCCGTTCATCCATTTAGGCAAATTTAATTCGTGAAATCCTACTGTCACCATGAACCCGAATCTCATTTTTCTCTAATACCTTGCACGTACTTGTTCCCACGCTATGAGAAAATTCTCATTGACACTACCATGTAATAGCTTTCAAACGCCTCTGGTTTCGTGCTATTTCGATCTCCCATGAGGGAGAATTAATTCATTGAATCCCTGTCAGATACATGCACCCGACCCTTCATGATTGCTTGTGAACCCCGTTTTGCTTGACTTCAGATCATGATAAAATTATCATAAATACTACATCTTGTTAACTTTTGAACGCCCTTGGTTTCGTATTTTTCATCATGTGTGTACACCTCTAATTAATTCATTAAACCCTGACTGCGCCTGATTAGGTCACCGAAAAGTAACCTGATCAATGCATATCTAAACCTTGTCTATTTTCAAATTAATCACACATGTTGATAGATATACATGTCTACTTTCGTTTAAAACTGGTTTCGTGCTTTTTGGATCACCGTGCGATTTTATACTTAATTTAGAAGATGACCCTGTGTCAAGAAGGGTCCACCCAGAGAAAAAGGAAAAGAGGCCGGACATCCCTGTTATCGCGGCGGCGCGACCCGCCGCGATACCGGAGGGGTCGCGGCGCGCCGCGACGCTGACGCGTTCAGAACGCGACGGCCTGCGTCGCCGCATTTCCAGCGCAAGCCGCTGTCGCGCCCGGGCCGGCGACCGCGACAGAAATCGCGACCGCCACCCCGTCGCGACACGCTGCTTAACGCGCCCATGCGCCCCGTCGCGACATGCTCGCGACGGACACCCCCGTCGCCTTCTTGAAATTTCGGCCAGAACTTAAAAATTGCGCTCATACCCTGCTATTTTGACTATATACCTCTATTTAACCTTATTAACCCATGTTATAGTTAATTCGACTTGGTGAATAATAATGACATTGATGATATAAATTTAATTATTTTAAATGACATTTGCACGACTTGTCATATCCTCAAGATTTCTTTACACTTACACACACATAACATCATAAATTGCCTTTTGACCCTCATAATTTATGCAATAATATCTGGTAATTAGCGAAATAAATGACTAAATTACCCTATTCTATTAAATACAATTGTCTTCGCTTATTCGCATGTTTCATACCCGATACTGCTTCCCTCGGCCTTCAAGCACTCGAGGCACGACGGACCTGCTTTTACACACTTTTCCTTGACTTGGACCACCTCTCCACCGGAATACTCTCGATTGGACCAGGGACTCCTTGTCAAGACCTCCATAAGTCTTCTGGCTTTGGCGCACGTCCTTAGTCAACGAGCTGGTTGTACCTCAAAACCCGTTACACCTTAGGGATCAGTACGATCCATACCTTAGTAATTTCCTCTCATCTTGAGTTCACACCGGACCACCTGACCCGTGTACACAGCACGGCTAAGGGCGGTTGTGACTTCTACCAGACTGTCGGCACCCGACTTGGTGCTGTGCAACCGTTACTATCGTGTTTATCGTGTTTTACGGAATTGTCCCTATCTCATCTATTATCTATATCCTCTCATCTGGTTCACGTTCTCTCTACACTCTCATCTATCTCGTCTAGTACTCTCTTATCTCTTCTTGGTACTCTATTGGCCATTCGTGTGATTGTCTAAGATAAAAGAATGACTAATGCCAGCGCAATAGGGCCCGATCAGGTCCTGGGAGGAGCGCCCGAAAAGTGCTAGTACCCATGGGAGTTAAAATGATCATAGGATGTGTTACGGCATGCATCCAGCGCCGTTTACTATATCTAGATTAATCTATGACAATCAAAGTGCTATCTCTACAAGTGCAAGCGTGATCGTTACTAGTGCACCGTTGTGCAAATTACATGTTATATCGTTACATGGCCATTCTATTATCGTTCTCGTTGTACTATTTTCCCTGTGCCAGTTACAAATGTTCTCTCGTTATCGTGACATGCTTTACATGACTTTACTCGCTAGTTAACCTACTTTAAGATATTAACTTTAAAGCATGCTTGTGTTCATGAGATATTAAGTCCTACTGGGCGTTATTCGCTCATCCTGCGTATTTATTTAATGTGTTCAGGTGAGTCGGATGGAGACGACCACACATACGAGGACGGGATTGAGGGAGATACTCAAGAGTGACCATTCAGCCACCAGTGCTATCTAGTAGTAGTTAGTGTATATGAGTTAGTGAGTCAGTTAGTCATAATGTAATAGTTTGATTTTGAATAAAGTACTATGGGCCCTAGTTCTGGCTCTGATACGTTGATGTAATGATGACTGGTGGATTATTAATGAAATTAGAGTTTATTTGGTTATTCCATTGTGCAATGGTTTGCATTTATTTCTCGCTCTGTACTATTTAATACTGTAATCCCGCTCCGATATTCCGCGTCGGGGCGTTACATAAACAACTAGCTACACTGCTGGAGCTACTGACCTGCACCGCTACGACGCGGCCAGAACTAGACGACGGTCATGAAACGTCCTCCTCGCCCTCGCCTGTGGGAGTAGGTGTGAGCCTCGCAGTCACTGGCTCAGTAGGGAAGTCCCCCAATACCGAGCAAAACAAAACACAGGTACGAAAGCAGTAAACAGTACCAACAATTTATAGAACAGCTAAGCAAGTATTAAAGCTGTAAAAGTACTTTCCGTTTGTGACTACGTAAAACAACTGTAATAAATAAATGGCAAACCAGTACAAGTGTACGAGCTAAAGTAGAGACAGCCAAACACGAGCCACGTGAAGGTTCGCGACATCAGAGACTGACTCGAACAAGCTAACACAGGTCTACCTCTCAGTCTCGCAGCCACGGACGAAAGGTCCAACTGCCGCTCCACGTGAAAAGTCAAGCAACTGTGGAGACCAACTAAACACCACCACCTGCGGACCACACGGTCGCAGGCCCATGCCTGACACCTCTAGAGACCCTGGCCTGGGCTCGCTAGAGTGAGGCACTGGAGAAGGACTAGCTGGGGACCAGTGTCGACTACTGGTGTCCGTACCCCCAACTACGAGCGCGCTACAAGTGACTAAAAGACAAGTACGGCAGTCACTGTCCCACTGTCGTCTTTCCCTCAGCCGGACGTACAACTCAAGCAAAGGAGTGAGGGTGTCCAGGTCAGACGACACAGACCTCGACGGTACAACACAAGTACCGGGACAAAGCCCCGAGCTAACAGCCTGGCTCACAGAGAACCTGGGGCACCAACTGGAGAGGTAACCACGGTAGGCGTCGTACTACTCGCCACGCACAAAAACCACGTGCACGTCACACACAAACCACGTGAAACGTCACGTAAACTCTCGTAACAACGGTCCACTACACGTGAACCCAACTGGACTCGCGTGAACATCACGCAGCCTCGAAAGTAAGTAACTAACTGCATACTTGTATGCTAAACACAGAAACCATGTGCACTCAGTGCACCACAAGTACCAATGCATCGCTCGATATCAATAAACACATTATCACGATAATCGGATAATCACATCACGTAAGTCATGCACGCAAACAACCTACAACTGTGGTAGCGACATGGCTCGGGTCGCCTTCAGAATGCGACAGCCCGATGGGTCGCCTTAAAGACATGAACGCGACGGGTCTAACGTCGCCTTCTTCATTGCGACAACACCCCTTTCGCCTTCCCGATTGCGACAGCAACCCTGTCGCCTTGCCGATTGCGACAGCACCCCCTGTCGCCTTCACAGGGTAGAAACCCTCATCGGGTTCTCTCCTTCCAAACACCCCAAAACTCAAACAAACCACCCTTAATTCGTTATTTACATGCTTTAATGAAAACCTAGGCATGGTATCTAGCATGATTAAAGCATTAAACTGATCAATCCTACGATTCCCCCGATTATCGCCCCAGAACGGGGAGAATTCACCTACCTTTGCGAAGAACGCGCGATATGATGCTTCCCCGGCGATCCTCACGCTCCACGCACGCTCCTTACAGCGAAACTCGCCGGAAACCGACCTCTCCACCCGAAATCGCCCGAGAAACTACAAAAAACCCCTCCCCCGGCGAGCAGAATCCCTACAGTTCTGTCGGCTGGGGTTTCTTAAAACACCCAGCGATTGGGAACGCGACATATCATCATGTCGCGACCTGATCGCGACACACCCGGATGTCGCCTTCCCGAACTTAAAGCCCCCGCTGCCCGACACGTGGCGCACATGCACACGTCCAGCGCCAGAGGCGGCCCATGAACGCGACGCACCACTCTGTCGCATTCAAGAACGCGACACTCCCCTTGTCGCAATGACAGGCTGAAAATCGGGGGTGCTACAACCTGCACTAACGGCTCGATAAGGCCCATACACACGAGAGCGCACATCATTCACAAGCCACATTGGTCAACGTATGACCTCCACAACACTATACGAAGGATCCACAAAGATCCGAAGAACACGCGACGTTACACATTGCTTTGAAGAATAATGGGTTTTGTCCCTTTCTCCCAATTCCACATGGTATCAGAGCAAGGGAAACCTCCTTGACTCCATCATCGCCGTCTCCTTCCTTCACCACCCGCGCAAAACCCACATTGCCTCACCTCACACTGAGTGCCACCCACGCTTCGCCCCGCTCACACGCCGAGGGGGGGGGGGGGGGGTCTGCATCTTACAGCTCATGTGACCCCCTGCCCCCCTGCGTGAACACAGGGAGAATGCGGGCCATGCGTTCCTCTTGTGCACAGGGCGGGGTGCGGGCTTCTCTTGCTACACAGGCTACCCACAAATCTGCAGCCTATAGCCGTGTGCATAGAGACCTTGTCTAGTCGGCCTCGCCACTGTCGACAGCTTCTCCACCATGACCAGTGTATAGAGGGAGGTTCTTATCCGAGATCTAACGACCTTTTCTCTATGCATTGATCCGCCTTTAGTTTCCCTTCTCTGTGTCTGACCATTACGATGGCTTCATCCTCATCGACTTCTGATGCACACATGAGCACTTCCGCTCTTGGAACAACTTTCAAGCTAAATGATTCCAATTATCTTCTCTTGTCACATGCCTTGTGCTTTCTTTGTGGATCTCAGCAAAAGATCTCTCACCTAGAGTCTCCTCTGCCTGACAAGAAGGATGAAGCAAAGTCCGCAACATGGCAATCTAATGATTATTTTATTATGACTCTTCTTACTAATAGCATGAAGCCTCAAGTCAATTCTAATGTGGTTTTTCTCAGTACAGTAAAAGAAATGTGGGATGTTATGAAAGAAATGTACTTTGATGATAAGAATGTTTTGCACATTTATTCTTTGTATGAAGAAATCTTTTCTCTCAAGCAAGATGGTCGGTCTATTCATGGTACTTCGCTACTTTGAAGGGCAAGTGGGATGAGTTACAAGTGTATCACCCCTTGACAGTTGACATGATTGTTATGAAACAATAGCAGGAGAAGTTCTTAGTTGCAAATTTTTTATTTAGTCTAGATGATTCTCTCAGCCGTGTTTGATCCCATCTTCTCTCTGACGATGCAGTTCCCTCTCTAGCGAATGCTATGTCACGAGTTCTTCGGGTCTTCTCTTCCACCTCTACTACTGATAATGGTCTACTGGAGTATTCTATACATGCTACAAGGTGGGTTGTGATCGGGGTCGTGGCCGAAACTATTCCCCCCCCCCCCCCCGTGTCGTCATTGTGGCCATCAGAATCATGTTCTCATGTTCTCAAACATTGCTGGGTGAAGTTGGTCATCTGGAAATCGTCAAAGTTGCTGCCTCCACACCCGCTCCAAATACTCCTAGTGACAACCCTCATGTTGTACCACTGGAACCTCCCACGGAGTTGACCATCACTCTATCCAAGGCCGACTATGAGCGCCTTCTTCAGCAACAGTCATTTCATGCGGTTCCTTCCACCTCAGGTAGTGCATCTACTATCTCTCATGGCTCATCTTAGATTATTGATTTTGGTGCCTCTAGTTACATGTCAGATAACCGATCGTAATTTTCTTCATTATGCCTTTCTTCTCCTTACCACCTATCTTTGTTGCTGATGGATCACCATTCCATGTTCATGGGATCGACACTGTTCATATATCTTCATCTCTCATTCTAACCAATGTATTATATGTTCGCAGTTTCCAGTTAATCTTCTTCTTACAAATTCCCTGCTCGTGATTATAATTGTTCAGTTATATTCTTTCCTTCCCATTGTATCTTTCAAGATCAGCGAACGAAGGCGATGATTGGTGGCGTGTGTGAGTCTAGTGGCCTCTACTACCTGACAGACTGGTCCTTTGGCACTTCATCGACTCTTGGTATATATTCTTTGTACTAGTGGCACTGTCGTCTTTCGCATCTGGCTCCCTCAAGCTTTGTCCCTTCGTTCACATACCTTCTAGTTTGTCTCAGTTTCAATGCGATGCTTGCGAGCTTGGCAAGCATCATAGAGTGTCCTTCCCTTTACGAGAGAATAAACGAAGCATTTCTCCTTTTGATTTGGTTCATAGTGACATTAGTCTTGTTACCACGTCTCTTGGTTTTCACTATTTTGTTACTTTTAGTAATAACCATTCTCAGATGACTTGGTTTTTTTCTCCTGAAGAACTGGTGGCAAGTCTTGCATGTCTTTGAACAATTTTACAGGGAATAAAAACACAATTCTCTACTTCTATTCGCACAGACAATGCAAAAGAATATTTATCTTCTCCATTCAATGAGTTCTGTGCAACACATGACATTCTGTACCAATCTTCTTGTGCATACACATCTCAGTAGAATGGCATGGTTGAAGGTAAGAATCGTCATCTTCTTGACGTGGCTAGGACATTCATGTTTCATATGCACGTTTCCAAAAACAATTGTGGTTATGTTGTCCTTACTGTGTGCTATCTCATTAATCAAGTTCCTTCATCTGTTCTCTCTAGGGCAAGTTCATTTTCTTATTTGTATCCTTCTATTGAACCCTTTCCTCTACCTGCATGGGTTTTTGGGTGTATTTTTTGTGTGCATGCTCTGGGGCCATGTCACGATAAGTCGTCTCCTTGCGCGACTCGTTGTGTCTTTCTTGGCTATTCGTGCACTCAAAAAGGCTATCTTTGTTTTGACCCGCTATCCTAGCACTATTTTGTTATTGCTGGCATCACCTTCTTTGAAACGTCACCTCATTTTTCGTCGTTCCCCTATGTCGTTAGCACCTTCTTTATTGCCTCTTCCACCTTTACCTCCTCCATCGAATGACTTAGGATAGGTTGGCAACATTCCGCCTCCTATGGTGAATCCTACACTACCACCGTTGCAAGTCGCCAACGTATACATGGTGGATAGTTCGCAAGAGGCCGACTTCACCTCCACTACCGGCGCCCTTAGTCGAAGGTCCCTCTCCTTCTCCTCCTCCTACGGATGCATCATTGGACCTTCCTATCGCTCTCAAGAAAGGTAAGCGTACTGCTCCATCTCCTTCTATGTTTGACCCTGATTTTGATGGGCTACCATTCATAAGGATGCTCATCGGTCTAACTCTCACTCTATTTCCCGGTTTGTCTCTTATGAGCATCTCAAACCATCCTTTGGTAATTTTGCATTCTTTCTTTCCTCGATTGGCATTCCTTCCTCTTATTATGATACACTCGATCACCCTCAGTGGAAAGCCGCTATAGATGAGGAGATGTCTGCTTTATTATCTTGAGGCACCTGGGACATTATTGTTCGGCCCATTGGTGTGGTACCTGTGATAGGCAAATGAGTTTTCACCTTGAAGTACCTTCCGGATGGCACTATTGATTAATACAAGGCTCGTCTCGTAGCCAAAGGCTTCACCCATACATATAACATTGACTACTTAGAGACATTCTCTCTAGTGGCTCGGATTACTTCTGTACAAGTGCTATTTTCATTGGCTGCCAATTTTGATTGGCACATGCTCCAGATGGATGTCAAAAATGCATTTCTCTTTATGGTGATCTATAGGAGGAAGTATGCATGGAGCAACTTCCAGGATATGTTGCTCAGGGGGGAGATGAAAGTATGGAAACTTCAGTAAGCAATGTATGGACTCAAGCAAAGTCCTCGGGCTTGGTTTGACAAATTTAGTCAAATAGCATCAAAGATTGGTCTTGTTCATTGTCAAGCTGACCACTTGGTGTTCGTGAAGAAGAGTTCTGCAGAATTGTGATCATCACTATCCATGTTGATGATATGATTTTGTATGGGAATGATGAGAAACGAATTATAGTTGTAAAAGAGCATCTCCAAAAACAGGTGGTTACAAAGGATTTGGGACGACCAAAGTACTGTCTTGGTATTGAGGTTGCATACATCAAGGACTAAATCTCTCTTTCTCTCTCTCAAAGAAAATATGCACTGGATTTGCTCCAAGCAATGGATTTATTTGATTGCAATCTGTTGACACACCTATGGTTACTCTACCCAAGTTCTGAGATCAATCTGGTTGGCAAGCTCATTTATCTGACTAATACTAGACCATATATCACCTTTGCAGTCAGCTTGGTTAGTCAATTCATGCAAAATGTCAAATAGTGTCATTGAGAGGCCGTTTTAAGGATTCTGAAGTATGTAAAAGGGGCTCCTGGAAAAGGGCAATTATATAAAAAACGTGGTCATGTGAGTGTGGCTATTTTTTTTTGGATGTAGACTATGTTGAGTTTATTTATGATAGGAGATTATTGCTCTTACGTTGGTGGCAATCTTGTTTCTTGGCGGAGTAAAAAGCAAAGTGTGGTAGCCCAATCGAGTGAAGAAACTGAGTATCGAGCTATGACACACATTGCTTTGTGAAAATGTTGTGGCTTCAGTCTCTTCTTCGAGATCTTAGCTTCCCTTCTACAAAGACAACGATGTTGCACTGCGATAATCTACGATTTTTATTGCAAACAATCCTATTTTCCATGAACGAACCAAACATATTCAAGTGGACTGTCATTTTATTCGTGAAACAATGATATCTAAAAAGATAGCAACTCC
>JACBKR010005419.1:0-18496 GCA_014218235.1 Colocasia esculenta | reverse complement strand
CGCTGGTGTAGCTGTTGATCCAGCAAAGGTCCATGCAGTTATGGATTGGGAGATTCCCAGGACCCTTCGGAGATTCAAGTTCCTGGGTTAGCTGGTTAACACGGCGATTCATTGAGGGTTTCTCATCCTTCGCCGCCCCTTTGACAAAGCTGACCAGAAAGGGTGAGAAGTTCGTATAGTCTGAGGCATGTGAGCGTAGCTTTCAGCTGTTGAAGGCTAAGCTTACTTCTGCTCCGGTATTGGTATTGCTAGTGGTCTAGAGGGCTTTGCCATCTATACGGACGCGTCTCGGATGGGTTAGGCTGTGTGCTCATGCAGCAAGAAAGGGTAGTGGCTTATGCTTCTCGTCAGTTGAAGGAGCCAGGAGAGGAACTATCCGACTCATGACTTGGAGCTCGCAGCAGTGGTTCATGCACTAAAGATCTGGAGGCACTATCTTTATGGTGTCAGATTTGAGGTGTTTACCGACCACAAGAGCTTGAGGTATCTTTTCTCCCAAATGAATTAAACCTGAGGCAGAGAAGATGGATTGAGTTCTTGAAGGACTATGACTTCGACCTTCAGTATCATCCTGAAAGGCGAATGTCGTAGCGGATGCTCTTAGTAGAAGGAGGTCTTCGCTCCAGCAGGATTGGAAGATGTTGGAGGATGCAGCGTGCTCTATGACCGAGTTAGAGCCATCGTTGTGTCAGGCTTTTGTAGCTCAGCTATCCCTTAGATCCTCGTCTGGATGAGGTGATTGAGCAGCAGAAAGCCGACCCTAGATTGTTAGAGTTAGTGGGTAAGGCGGGCATTGCTCGTGATGAGGACGGTGTGATTAGATTTCAGCACCGTGTGTTGTGTCCCCGATGTGGTAGATGTGGTTGTGAGCATGTGTTAGCGGACGCTCATAGGTCGCGATTCTCTATTCATCCGGGTAACACTAAGATGTATCAAGACCTGAAGAGATCATTTTGGTGGTCCGGCATGAAGAAGGATGTTGCGGATTATGTGTCTAGAGTCTAGTATGTCAGCAAGTGAAAGCCGAGCGGCAGCGACCATCCGGCCTTATGCAGAGGATGGATATCCCAGTGTGGAAGTGGGAAGCTGTCACTATGGATTTCGTATGGGTTGCCTCGATCTAGAAGGGGCAATGACTCGATTTGGGTAGTTGTAGATAGATCTCGAAGACTGCTCATTTCTTGCCTATGAAGAAGAAGCAGTCAGTAGAGAGTTAGCTAGCGTATGTTAGCGGTATCATTAGATTGCATGGTGTGCCGAAGTCTATCATTTCGGATCGAGATCCGAGATTTACTTCGAGTTTGTGTAGAAAGGTCTTCAGGATGCGTTAGGTTCGGAGCTGAAGCTCAGTTCGCGTTTCATTCCCAGACCGATGGACAGTCCGAGAGGACTATCCAGACGCTCGAGGATATGTTGAGAGCGTGTGTTCTGGATTGGAAGGATGATTGGAGCGTCATTTACCTCTGGTAGAGTTCGCATACAACAACAGTTTTCATGCTAGTATTGGTATGGCTCCATTCGAGGCGTTGTATGGTAGGCCTTGTAGATCTCCTTTATGTGGGGAGGAGACTGGTGATAGGTAGCTGATCGGACCGGAGTTAGTTCAGGAAACTTCGGATAAGATTCAGCTTATCAGGAAAAGGCTTGTTGCGGCACAGAATAGGCAGAAGAGTTATGCCGACAACAGGAGAAATGATTTGGAGTTCGAGGTTGGCAATCATGTCTTCTTGAAGATATCGCCTACTCGAGGTGTTGTCAGATTTGGCAGGCATAGCAAGCTAAGCCCCAGATTCATTGGCCCATATGAGATTCTCAGACGTTTGGGCAGCATGGCGTATGAGCTAGCATTACCCCCAGCTTTGGCTAGCGTTCACCCTGTATTCCACGTATCTATGCTCAGGAAGTATGTCCGAGATCCGTCTCATATGATTAGTCATGAACCAGTGGAGATCCAGCCAGATCTTTCGTATGTCGAGCAACCAATAGCCATTCTTGACGGAAGTTCAGCATCTCCAGAACAAGAGTATTGCGTCGGTGATGTTCTATGGTGGAACTTCTCACGTGAGGAGGCTACGTGGGAGCTTGAGGATGCGATGAAGAAGAATATCCCCTTTTATTGAGTAGTGTCGTTCTAACTCGAGGACGAAGTTCTTTAAGGGGGAGAGGGTGTAAGATTGTGTTATTGTGTGTTATGTGTGTTTGGTGTGTATGTACATATTTACATACGTATTGATTAATACAAGTACGTGTGCATGTGTTTAGATTAAATATAAATAATGTATGTATTGCATGGTGATAGTATGTATATAATCATATAAATATTGCATGTATATACGCATGGTATGCATGGTTTTCTGCATATTTTATACTTCTGGCCAAAGGCCATCTTGGCGTCAATCCCTAGCCGTTAGGACGTGTCAGCGTCCAGACATGGACGCCAACACTAATCCTGGCGTCCAGCGATATGGACGCCAATCTCTCTGGCCTGCATGCGTAGCAGAGCTGCAAGCTTCTGAAACAAGAAAGTCAACCATTGGGGGACTGTCCCCAACGGCTCTGAAGGCTGTCAAGTCATCTGGTGAGTGGGAGAGAGACTCCCCTTATGTCTGAACCCGAAATGGCCTCTTCCCCCCATCCTCCTTTCACCTTGCAAGAGGAGAAAAAGAGAGAAGAAAACCCTAGGAGAAAACTGTGAGAAACCCCATCCTTGCCACCCAAAAATCCACACTTCTGAAGCTTGATCCGGCATTCCACTGCTTCAAGGAGGTTGCTGGATCGACGAGGAAGGCTTCCCGACCTCGGCTTGCTGTGGATCTCGCTCAAGAACTCGGAGGAGAGTTCATTTGGAGGCTTCTTGGGACTACCCAAGGAGGGCTTCACCAACACCCTAGACCGTTTGGAGGAATTTTTAAAAAGGCAAGTGACCTATCCATGATGTTCCCGTATGGTCTAGGTCGTTATATCATTTTATGGATTTTTCCTTGAGTCCTAGACCCTCCCATTCACCCAAGTTTGAGAGCTCGGGTCTGTGTTTCTGCACAGACCTACTTGACAGCAAGGTCAACGGACGCCGATATCATGCTTGGCGTCCATCGACCATGCCGCTGACCCTGAGTCAGTGGCCAGAGACCGCCGCCAAGTTCTTCTGGACAGAACAGTGAACTGTTCTGCCTTCCTATACTCTAATTTCGGTATGGTTTCCGTGATGAGGATATATGGTAATCCTATACACTATGTATATTGTCATCATTGTGGTGTGTTTATGAATGGATGTGTGATGGTGAATGTAGGAAAGTTGTATCCCTTAAACTTGTAAGCATGACGTGTTGATGATCTTGCCAAACTTATGTTTCATGAGTAGGATTAGTCTGAATGCCTTGGTTTTGTCAGTCATGTAGATTAGTAGATCAGTAGATGTATGCCCAATTTTGGTAAATTGTTCATGCTTGTATAGATTGTAAATAAATTCGGTTCGGTAAATAGAAAGACATGCAAGAATGGTTTGTGGTGATCGATTTGTGATTGTATGATTTAGAATAGTTCTGTATTCTCAAATCATGCACGTAATGGTAATCCCTGTTCAAACAGTAAATGGCAAATTGCATGATGTGTTAAATTCCATGTAACTTAAATTGTGAATGGCATGCAAAATAAGTGTTTGATTTTTTGTAAATCTATTTAGCCTAGAAAAAAATCTGAAAATTTGAGTGTAGATCTAGAACCGAAAATGGCATGTGTGGTTAGAATTTCAGGTCATTTGGACCAGTAAATAAGAAGTTATGTATTTTTATGTGAAATGATAATCTACGTATATTATCGTAATGTGGTTAGTTTTGTCTAAACCCAACTTGATTAGTGAAATTTACTGTGTGTTAAACTCCTGAAATCTGTAGTGCATGTCAGGAAACAAAGATATTCATGTGAGTGAGAGAGTAAATGAGATGAAAAGTGTGAAGTGTAAAACCATGTGTAAAACGGTAAAATGTGTAATGTGTAACTGTGCCAATGTGACATGCTTCGTAGAGGGCAGTGGAGCTGTATCAGGGAAAAGTCCCCCTGAGAAAGTTCATGTGTAAGTGACCCTAAGGGTATTAGGGGGAAATCCTGGAGGTGGACAAGTACCACTGGTTAGGGTGGAGACTTGTTCTCTCCGGTCTGCGCAGTCCAAGAGTCGCCATTGGAATGCCTAGATGGCGTCTATGTGTAATATGATGTGTATATGTCCTTCTTGGTGGTTTGGACTATGTGTCACGACACTGTACAATAAATGTGTAATGTGAAATGTGTAATGTGTATGTGCTCATATGTAAATGTGTAAGTGAACAATGTGAATGGGTATGTGTAAAGTGTAACCATGTGAAAGAGAAAACTTGTGTAAAGAAAATGTGAACTTCTAAATGTGAAAATATGTTGTTGAAATCCATGTGAGACAAATCTGAAACCATGTGAAATCAGTAAATTCATGTTGTCATTATCATGTGTATGCGTGCAAAAAAATAAAAAGCCTAGAATCCATGTTAGGGATAATTAATGAGTACGTGTACAAATAGCATGATTGGTTATTCATATGATTTGCTTTAAGCGATATTGTATCTCATGTGTAGGTTTACAGCCATGAAACCATGTGAAACCAGCAACTTAAAGATGTGAAAATGTCTATGAATGTGTTTAAAAAACATGTAGGGTCCATGCTAGTCGTGTTTCTTTTCATGTACGCTCAATGTTCATGTTGTAGCTCTCATGTCCTGGTTCTTTAAGGACAAAGTTTCATGAGTCAATTGAATATAGAGCATGTGATAGGTAAATTTTATCCTGACAAATCTAAAAGCATGATCCATGTATAAGTTGTGAAACTTTCATGATAGGTTGAAACTTTAAATTGACTAGCATGCCATGTTTGCAAATTGTAAATGTGCATGTAGAAACCACTAAGACTTATACGTGTATGTTATGGGTAGTGTTTGCTGAGTCTCTGGACTCACTCCTTGCTTCGGCGTACATGTGTAGTTGGTGACGTGGCCCCTTTGGAGGAGACAGCAGAGACGGACTCCGAGCGCGGAGATTAGCTAGTTTTGGAGTTTCTTGTGACTCGTGTATTCATAGTATGTAATTTGAACATTGTATTAGAATTATCATGAAAAGAATGTATAAGTGTGGACATTATGTATTTTATTTCAGCAATTTAATTATGTGAACTTTTAGTTCCTTATTGTTAATTTCAAACTTCATGTAGTTAAATGTGGATGATGAATGAATGAAGACAGTTGTCTTTTACTTCTGCTACTCTGTTGTATATTCGCGTGTATCTCAGCTGTATGTATCGTTTGGGTAAATGTCCCACTGTGAGGACTCTTGCTATACCGACATGGGTTGGTATAACCGTACCGGTATAATGAGAGCCGTCACACGATGACAAGCTGAGGAATCTAGGGTACTATAGGCCCAAACTGTCGGCCCAGTAAGCCCCAGAAACACACACACACACGGAACACAAGCCACATTGGCCTCACATTGGCCACCATAAGCGCTAAACACACGATCCACGAGGATCCGAAAAACGCGCGACGTTACATTACTATCATCTAAAAAGAAATTTCGACCTCAAAATTCATAATACAATTTCACATATAATGTACACATACATTTAAAAATACTATCATCTAAAAAGATTTAAAACATTACTCGAACAAGTAAGGATATCCTTTAGCCATTTCGTCGGCTAACTCCCAGGTATCCTCACCACCCAGCCTATTTTCCCATCTGACTTTAACTAACTCAATTCTTTATTTCGCAACTTTTTCGTCTTGCGACCAGTAATTTGTACCAGATATCTGGCATGGACATGTCCGGTCTCAAATCACTTCCTTGATAACTGATTATTTGTACTGGGTCCTCAATACACTTCTTTAACATGGAGACATGAAAGATATCATGAACATCTGTAAAATCTGCTGGCAAATCCAGTCTATAAGATGTCTCCCCAATTCTTTCAACACTTGGAAGGGTCCCACATATCTCGGACTCAGCTTTCCCTTCTTACTATATCTCACAATACCTTTGCTAGGAGAAATTTTCAGAAAAAACATAATCTCCAACTTCAAATTGAAGTGGCCTTCTCTGATTATTAGCATAACTTTTCTGCCTACTCTGAGCTATTTGCAATTTTTCCTTAATAAACTTTACCACTCTGTAGTTTGTTGAACTAACTTAGGGCCCACTAACTGCCTCTCTCCCACTTCATGCTAATTTAAAGGTGTTCTACATGGTCTTCCATATAAAGCTTCATACGGTGCCATTCCAAGACTGGTATGGTAACTATTATTATAAGCAAATTCCACCATACCCAAATGATGCTCCCAGCTACCGCCCCGAACTAAACAACAAGATCGCAACATATCTTCAATTGTTTGGATAGTTCTCTCTGTTTGACCATCCGTTTGCGGCGTGGTAAGCTGAGCTATACCTCAACTCAGTGCCTACAACTCTCTTTAGGCTACTCCAAAAACCTGAAGTAAAATTGGGATCTCTATCAGATACAATTGACTTCGGAACAGCATGAAGTGGAATAATTCTATTAGCATACACTTTTGCTAATTTATCCACTGGCCAAGACATACTTACTGGCACCAATCTGCACACTTTAGTCAATCTATCCACAAACACCCATATTCCATTATGACTTGATGCTGTTCTCGGTAGGCCTGCCACGAAGTCCATAGCAATATCATCCCACTTCCACTACGGAATGGGTAACAGTTGCAATAGACCTCCAGGCTTCTGATGCTCTGCCTTAATTTTCTGACAACAACACATCTTGAAATAAATTCAGCTATTTCCTTTTTCATATGAGGCCACCAGAAATGCTTCCTTAGATCCTGGTACATCTTGGTATTGTCTGAATGAATAGTGTACTAGGATTTATGAGCCTCTTCTAACACTCTCTGCTTCACCTCTCTTTCTGCTGGTACAAATAACCTGCCTCTGAGCCTGACCACACAATTATGATCAAGGGTAACTCCTTCCATTTTCACAATTTCGGCTAAATTCGCATCTGCTTTCTGAGCTTCAACAATCTGCCAATATAAGACGGCTCTACAGTATTACTGGCTAGTACTGCCCGCCGCTGACTACTCGGCACGTACAAGGAGTTTTCTGCTATCTCCTCATACAACTTCCATTCTTTAATCATCATGTGACTTACATAAGCTTTCCTGCTTAAGGCATCAGCAACAACATTGGCCTCACCCGGATGGTAAGCCAAACTAAAATCATAATCCTTTAAATATTCCACCCATCTACGCTAGCGAAGATTTAAATCCTTCTGAGAGAAGATATTGTCACGCCCCGATATTTAGCAGCAGAATAAATACCGGGGGACGTGAACGATACAAACAGGCGTATCACAGTTGAATAACACAGAGTCATAATTGAATATAATAACATATTCGAAACTATACTATGGTCACCAAACATATACCTTATTTTATTCCATTCAACTAGATACAACCTCACATGAGAAGAATCATCTGAAAAGTGTTTATTAATCAAATAACAAGGTTTCTCTAATACATCAACTACTCAATTGTCTATTTCTAAACTGTCATCTATTTCTAGGACGGGTGCTCGTCACTCTTGCCCAGTCCCATCTGACTCCACGAGTTCTTCATCACTACCTGAAAAATGGCAGGATGATAGGGGTGAGCGAACTAGCTCAGTAGGATTTACATCTCAATAATGTGCGGGCACTAATATACATGATTAACATTTTAAATAGGCAGATATGCACATGAATATGATGACAATGCATGCTTTTCTAACATGTTGGATAGAGAGTAGAACGGATATCATATCAGATCAAATGTCGAATTTCATATATAATGGACAAATATTTCAAGAATAGAATCATATCAAAAGTGATCGACCATATTCAGACGGATATCATGCATTCACATGATCAGACGTATCATATCAAATCATATCTATCAGATCAAATCAGACTTATCATATCACACAAAGGCACATTCACACAAATCTTGCATATCGTATCAGTGCCATGCCACGCACCACAAGTCCATACTCCCGCGGTTAAAAAGTACGTTGGGGTGCTCCTCCCCAGGACCAGACAGGGCCCCTATTGCACAGGCATTGGATCAAGTTTTGGACCGGAGTCCCACGTTATGCCGAACAAACATATTCATATTATGGCCACAGAGTTTCAATGACAAGCTCATAGTAAAAAGGACATGATCATTCATAGAGTCAAGGAATGACAAACAGCTCAAAAGAACAAGATAAGATAACGACGTATCTTATGTTTCATAATTCATTAATGTCTTGACATGAGGGTGTTTCAAAAGACAGATCGTATATAGACGTATGCTTTCCTAACATATATGCATATGACAAGTAATTAATTTAACACCGGAAAACATGTAACCATGAAACTCATATGCAAATCATAACATTAACACTACTAACATGTCCATACTAACATGTATTCATCCCCACATTTATATCATATTCTTATCTTATCAATTGACTATAAGCAGGATCACAAGATAATCCAATGAACATAAGATCAATCACAATTACACATTAGAATCATATTCATATCATTACTATTTTCTCAATGTGTTGATTATTTAGGTCCATGCATACTATATAACATCATGCACATGCTTGTAGACACCATGGAATGATCAGACCCAAAATATGCAAAAATCTTATAAGGTTAGTGTCAACACTAGATCAAGTGGTGTCGACACGATGCTTCAAACACAAGAAAAACAATGCAAAATTGGTCAAGTAGTGTCGACACTAGAGACATCTTCCAGAAAACCTTCTAGCCAATATGGGACAGTGTGTCGACACTAGCACAGGTGGTGTCGACACTAGATCAGCTTCCCAGAACTTTCTGGGTCAAACTGGGACAATGTGTCGACACTAGATGGGGTAGTGTCGACACTAGAGACTTTCCCAGAACACCATCTGGGCTGTTTTGGGACAGCAGGTGGACACTAGCACAGACAGTGTCGACACTAGTGGCCCTTCCAGAACAAAACACATGGTCAGGTGTAACCTGAAAACATGTCTCATGCAGCGATTCACTTCTAACTCTTATAACTCTCTAACAAATGACATTTGGACAAAACGTTAAACAGGAAAGATGAATATGACAACTAGTAGAAGAACTTTGATGTTGAGGGTTTGATCTAATTTGGTCTTGAATCCCGAAAAAACATATGAATAAGAAAAAGTCAATAGTAGCCCGAAATCGCAGTATCATGCAGAGACTCTCTTATCATGCTCCTAACTCTCTAACAAAAGATTTTCGGACAAAATGTCCAACATAGAAGATGATCGTGACTTCAATTGGAAGAACTTTTATGAAGAAAGTTTAGTCAAATTCGGTCTCGAATCATATTCAAAATAAGAAGAACGGGAAAAGCCCTAAGGGTGCGAGACTTCGGGAAAATCACCAATACACAATGTACACTCCATGAAAACCAATCAAACCAATTGCAAATGAACCTAGACTCAAAGAACTACATGATGGTGTTGGTTTTCTTTAATCTTGACCTGAGAACACCTACCTTTATGAAGATCTAAAACCAGTCGACGTTCTGGATGTAACAGAGGATGCAGGGGATGAAGCTCCGGTTCCCGGCCTTTCTCCTTCTCCTCTGAAGCTCTAGCCTGCCTCCAAACGACTCCAATTCGTTGTTAACCTTCCCCAAGATTTTGAGGATGAGTTCTTATAGTTTTAGGATGTAGTTAGAGTCCTAACGAGACTAGGAAAGGGGCTACGAGCTCTGTTTCCCACTTTCTATAAAATCTGGGATTACCTTTCCCAAAAGAAGTAGAAAAAGTTTAGGAAACCTCCTCTTAGAGTTGGGTTCGGTTTTGGCTTACCTTACATGACTAATCACCTAGCTTTTAACCCTAAATTGCCCTTTCTAATTATGGCATAATATCTACACAAATTTCTGGGTAATTCTCTGTCCTAGTTTATTTATATCCTTGGGCCACATATGCTCTATTGGCCCAATCTTGTTAATGGGTCATTATTACATGGTGTTGGAAGTCTCTCACATATGTTTAATTAATTTATCCCTCTTTATTTCTGAAATTTTTAAATTGCTAAATTCCCGGGGTGTTACATCCTCCCCCACTAAGAAATTTGGTCCCCAAATTTACGCATAAGGGTGTGGTTCGTACCTGAGAATAGTTCTGGGTGATTTTTCTTCATTCTTTCCTCTGTTTCCCAGGTAGCATTAGTGACTCCGTCTCGACTCCATTGGACCTTCACCATAGGTATGGTACGATTCCTGAGTCGTTGAATCTTCCGATCCAACAGTTTGATCGGTTTCTCTTCATAAGTTAGGTCCTCCCGAATCTCCAAGTCCTCGTGGTCAATTACATGGTAGGCATTGAATAAGTACTTCCGTAGCATGGATATGTGGAACACATTATGCACGTTTTCCAGTTGCGGAGGTAGTGCAAGTCTATACGCCACCTGACCAATCCTTTCCAGAATTTCAAATGGCCTATAAATCGGGGACTCAACTTTCCTTTGATCCCAAATCTTTGTATTCCTCTTGAAGGTGAGACCTTCAGGAAAACATGTTCGCCAACATGAAATTCCAATTCTCTCCTTCTCTTGTCTGCATAACTCTTCTGTCTGGATTGTGCTATCTTCAGACGTTCCCTGACAATCTGAACCTTCCTGACAGTCGCCTCAACTAAGTCGGGTCCAACCCATTGGTTCTCCCCAACCTCTCCCAACACAGGGGTGATCTGCAACTCCTGCCATATAAGGCTTCAAATGGAGCCATTTTGATACTTGCCTGATAGCTGTTGTTAAAGCAAACTCCATCAGGTACAACTGATCATCCCATCGACCTTTGAAATCCAGCACCAGAGCACGAAGCATATCTTCCACAATTTGATTGGCCCTTTCAGTTTGTCCATCAGTCTGAGGGTGGAAGGCAGTACTAAAGTTCAGCTTAGTACCCATTGCTGCTTGTAACCCTTCCAGAAGTGTGAAGTAAATCTAGGGTCCCGATCTGATATTATGCTAGATGGAACCCCATGTAGTCTAACTACTTCCTTAACATATAGAGCAATCAACACATCCACTGACCATGTACTCTTAATCAGCAAGAAGTGAGCCAACTTAGTCAATCGATCCACAATTACCCAAATTGCATCCATACCACTTCTAGTCTTGGGCAATCCCATGATAAAGTCCATACCGATGCTATCCCACTTCCATTCTGGGATTTCCAGTGGTAGCAGTCCACCAGCCGTACGAAAATGCTCGGCCTTGACTTTCATACATGTTAAACAGTATGCCACATGATTGGCCACATCCCTCTTCATGTTCGGCCACCAGTACGACCTCTTCAAGTCTTGGTACATCTTTGTTGATCCAGAGTGAATCGTGTACTTGGACTGATGAGCTTCATTTAGTAACCTCTTCTTGAGCTCTCCATGATCAGGGACACATGTCCTACCTAGGAACAGTAATCTACCTTCCGCAGATAGAGTAAAGTCAGGCCTTTGCTCTAGCTTCTCCCTGATCTCAACTAAAAGGGATCCTCTCCCTGTTTCTCCTTGATTTCAGTCAGTAGGTCGGATTGTATCTGGAGGTTTGAAATCATTACTTGTTTTTCCTTCTTTCCCGCGTCTATGTTCAAACTTGCAAATTGCTCCAGTAACTTCCATTCGCCCAGCATCATACTAGCTAGCATAGCTCCTAGTTGTCTACTTAGAGCGTCTGCCACTACATTGGCTTTCCCAGGGTGATATTGAATGGAAAAGTCAAAGTCCTTAAGGTACTCTAACCACCTTCTTTGTCTCATGTTAGCTCCTTCTGTGAGAACAAGTATTTCAAACTCTTGTGGTCAGAAAAGACTTTAAATTGCTCACCATAGATATATGCCTCCAAATCTTCAAGGCGAATACTACAGCTGCTAACTCCAGGTCATGAACCGGGTAGTTCACTTCGTGGATCTTCAACTGTCTTGAGGCATAAGCATTACCTTCCCTGTTGCATTAAGACGCATCCCAGACCTGTTCCAGAAGCATCTGAATAAATTTCAAATCCTCCCTCTTCAGTGGGTAAGGCGAGGACAGGAGCAGTAGTCAGACACTTCTTCAAGTTGTTGAAGCTTTCCTCACATTCATTGGTCCACACGAATGGATTTTCCTTCCGGGTCAGTTGGTCAATGGCACTGCAATCTTGAGAAATCCTTTATAACCTTCGATAATACCCAGCTAATCCAGAAAACTCCTGATCTCTATGACGCTTGTCGGTCTTCCCATTTCAACATACAGCCTCAACCTTGATGGATCAACAACGATACCATCTTTGGTCACCACATGCTCTAGAAAAGATACCTCCTCAAGCCATAATTCACATTTACTTAACTTGGCATACAGTTTGTTCTCCCTTAAGATCTGTAATGCAATCCTCAAATGCTCCTCATGCTCCTCTGATACAACTGTCACGCCCCGATATTTAGCAGCGGAATAAATACCGGGGGACGTGAACGATACAAACAGGCGTATCACATTTGAATAACACAGAGTCACAATTGAATATAATAACATATTCGAAACTATACTATGGTCACCAAACATATACCTTATTTTATTCCATTCAACTAAATACAACCTCACATGAGAAGAATCATCTGAAAAGTGTTTATTAATCAAATAACAAGGTTTCTCTAATACATCAACTACTCAATTGTCTATTTCTAAACTGTCATCTATTTCTAGGACGGGTGCTCGTCACTCTTGCCCAGTCCCATCTGACTCCACGGGTTCTTCATCACTACCTGAAAAAGGGCAGGATGATAGGGGTGAGCGAACTAGCTCAGTAGGATTTACATCTCAATAACGTGCGGGCACTAATATACATGATTAACATTTTAAATAGGCAGATATGCACATGAATATGATGACAATGCATGCTTTTCTAACATGTTGGATAGAGAGTAGAACGGATATCATATCAGATCAAATGTCGAATTTCATATATAATGGACAAATATTTCAAGAATAGAATCATATCAAAAGTGATCGACCATATTCAGACGGATATCATGCATTCACATGATCAGACGTATCATATCAAATCATATCTTATCAGATCAAATCAGACTTATCATATCACACAAAGGCACATTCACACAAATCTTGCATATCGTATCAGTGCCATGCCACGCACACAAGTCCATACTCCCGCGGTTAAAAAGTACGTTGGGGTGCTCCTCCCCAGGACCAGACAGGGCCCCTATTGCACAGGCATTGGATCAAGTTTTGGACCGGAGTCCCACGTTGTGCCGAACAAACATATTCATATTATGGCCACAGAGTTTCAATGACAAGCTCATAGTAAAAAGGACATGATCATTCATAGAGTCAAGGAATGACAAATAGCTCAAAAGAACAAGACAGGATAACGGCGTATCTTATGTTTCATAATTCATAATGTCTTGACATGAGGGTTTTCAAAAGACAGATCGTATGTAGACGTATGCTTTCCTAACATGTATGCATAGCAAGTAATTAATTTAACACCGGAAAACATGTAACCATGAAACTCATATGCAAATCATAACATTAACACTACTAACATGTCCATACTAACATGTATTCATCCCCACTTTATATCATATTCTTATCTTATCAATGACTATAAGCAAGATCACAAGATAATCCAATGAACATAAGATCAATCACATTACACATTAGAATCATATTCATATCATTACTATTTTCTTCAATGGGTTGATTTATTTTAGGTCCATGCATACTATATAACATCATGCACATGCTTGTAGACACCATGAAATGATCAGACCCAAAATATGCAAAAATCTTATAAGGGTAGTGTCAACACTAGATCAAGTGGTGTCGACACGATGCTTCAAACACAAGACAAAACAATGCAAAATTGGTCAAGTAGTGTCGACACGAGATCAAGTAGTGTCGACACTAGAGACATCTTCCAGAAAACCTTCTAGCCAATATGGGACAGTGTGTCGACACTAGCACAGGTAGTGTCGACACTAGATCAGCTTCCCAGAACTTTCTGGGTCAAACTGGGACAGTGTGTCGACACTAGATGGGGTAGTGTCGAAACTAGAGACTTCCCAGAACACCATCTGGGCTGTTTTGGGACAGCAGGTCGACACTAGCACAGGCAGTGTCGACACTAGTGGCCCTTCCAGAACAAAACACATGGTCAGGTGTAACCTGAAAACATGTCTCATGCAGTGATTCACTTCTAACTCTTATAACTCTCTAACGAATGACATTTGGAAAAATGTTAAACAAGAAAGATGACGAGGACAACTAGTAGAAGACTTTGATGTTGAGGATTTGATCTAATTCGGTCTCGAATCCTGAGAAAACATATGAAGAAGAAAAAGTCAATAGTAGCCCGAAATCGCAGTATCATGCAAAGACTCTCTTATCATGCTCCTAACTCTCTAATGAGGGATTTTTGGACAAAACGTCCAACATAGAAGATGATTGTGACTTCAATTGAAGAACGTTTATGAAGAAAGTTTAGTCAATTCGGTTCGAATCACATGCAAAATAAGAAGCACAGGAAAGCCCTAACGGTGCGAGACTTCGGGAAAATCACCAATACACAATGTATACTCCATGAAAACCAATCAAAACATGCAAATGAACCTAGACTCAAAGAAATACATGATGGTGTTGGTTTTCTTTAATCTTGGCCCGAGAACACCTACCTTTATGAAGATCTAAAACCAGTCGACGTTCTGGACGTAGCAGAGGATGCAGGGGATGAAGCTCCGGGTTCCCGGCCTTTCTCCTTCTCCTCTGAAGCTCTAGCCTGCCTCCATACCACTCCAATTCGTTGTTAACTTTCCCCAAGAGTTTGAGGATGAGTTCTTATAGTTTTAGGATGTAGTTAAGAGTCCTAACGAGAACTAAGAAAGGGGCTACGAGCTTTGTTTCCCACTTTCCATAAAATCTGGAATTCCCTTACCCAAAAGAAGTAGCAAAAGTTTAGGAAACCTCCTCTTAGAGTTGGGTTCGGTTTTGGCTTACCTTACATGACTAATCACCTAGTTTTTAACCCTAAATTGCCCTTTCTAATTATGGCATAATTATCTACACGAATTTCTGGGTAATTCTCTGTCCTAGTTTTATTATATCCTTGGGCCACATATGCTCTATTGGCCCAATCTTGTTAAGGGTCATTATTACATGGTGTTGGAAGTCTCTCACATATGTTTAATTAATTTATCCTCTTTATTTCTGAAAATTTTAAATTGCTAAATTCCCGGGTGTTACAGATATACTTTAAACTTTTATGATCTGTTAAAATTTCAAATCTTTCGCCATACAAATATGCCTCCACATTTTTAAGCAAATACAACTGTTGCCAATTCTAAATCATGGGTGGGATAATTCTCTTCTGCTGGCTTCAATTGCCTGGACGCATAGGCTATCACTTTGCCATGCTGCATTAACACTGCGCCCAGGCCTCTTCTAGATGCATTTGTATACACAACAAATCCACCACTTCCTGCTGGTAGTGTCAATATCGGTGTGTAGTAAGCCTTTTCTTTAATTCCATAAAACTTCTCTGACACTCAGGACTACACAAATGACACACCCTTCCTAGTCAGTCTAGTCATGGGTGCCGCAATCTTAGAAAAATATTGTATGAAGCCTATAATAGCCTACCAGCCCCAAGAAACTTCTAATCTCTGTAATTGTCTTAGGCACTTCCCACTTCATCACCGATTCCACTTTACTTGGATCGACTGCCACTCCATCTGTCGAAATGACATGACCCAAAAACTGAATTTCCTTCAACCAGAACTCACACTTACTAAATTTAGCAAACAACTGATTATCTCTTAATAACTGAAGAGTAACCTCAAATGAGCAGCATGCTCCTCTTCAGAAGCTGAATAAATCAGAATATCATCTATAAAGACCACAATGAATTGGTCCAAGTACGGATAAAAAATTCTGTTCATCAGATCCATGAAAGCTGCAGGAGCATTGGTCAGCCCAAACGACATAACCATAAATTCATAGTGACCATATCTAGTCCTGAAAGTTGTTTTTGTCTATATCCTCCTCTCTGATTCTCAATTGATGATACCTGATCTCAAGTCAATTTTAGAAAACACCTAGCTGACTGCAATTGGTCAAACAAATCATCTATTCTTCGCAACATGTACTTATTCTTAATGGTCACATCATTCAACTTTCTATAGTCAATATACATTCGAAAGCTTCCATCCTTCTTTTTTACAAATAACACTGGTGCTCCCTATGAGGAGTGACTCGGCCTAATAAACCATTTTTCTAACAATTCTTCCAATTGCTTTTTCAACTCTTTGAGCTCTGCCGGTGCCATTTGATAGGGTGCTTTAGAAATCGACATGGTACCCGACAACAACTCAACAGTAAAGTCCACCTCTCTGTGTGGAGCTAAACCAGACAACTCATCTGGAAACACATCTGCAAATTCCCTAACCATGGGAATTGCTCAACTAACTTACTAGTTTCTATCAAACTTACAGAAGCTAAGTAAGCCACCAACCCGCATTAATCAACCTTCTAGCTCTAATTGCAGAAATTATAAACTTAGAAGCACAAAAAGGCATACCTTGATATTCAAATACATAACTATTGGGGTGACAAAACCTGATCCTTTTCTTCCTGCAATCTAGCATAGCTCCATAGGCCTCAAGCCAGTCCATCCAAGATAATATCATAATCAGTCAACTGTAAAGAATATAATCGACCTGGCATCTGGTTTCCTTCAAATACCACTGGAGCCTCATCTATATAACACGAGGTGGGCATAAACTCACCAGAGGGAACTCCACTACTAATTCACATGATTTTTCTTCTAAAGGATGAGCCATATTGTAACGACCCAAGATCCGCATTACCAGTAACCAACGGTAACCCGAATCCTGACCCGCTAACCCACGAGTTGAAACTCGAAAGGGTAAGAAAAGAAGTGCCTGAGGAGAACATATAAACAAATGACACATCACAATTAAAAGCATCTCAAACTGGCATAACTCAGAGACAACATTAAAGTAAGAGTACAGTAAGAACAGGAGTAAAGTACTACTCACACAGCAAGACGAGACCAACCACGAAGAGACACAGCTCTCGAACCTCGAAAGCCGACCACGAACCACCTGAGGGGAAGGGAGTGAGTCTCAAAAAGAGACCCAGTAGGGCAACTAACCCCCACCGGTAACAGAGCTACTAAACAGTGCTAAACAGAAAGCGAATGTAAGTAAACGCACACACTCTGTCAACACACACAGGAACGGTAACGTAGTGCGCAACTCCCTCAGAAGCACACTGAGAGAAACTGGAACCTCGCCGGCTCGACAACATTACAAGCACAGCACACACACAAGCTCGCACGCAAGAGCTCACACAGCACTCACAAAGTAGGACTCAACTAGGGATGCTGTTCAGCATCCTGAAACCATAGAGTCTCGCAACCCTAGTCACGTGTGCACACTACAGACGCTCTCTCTCACGTCTGGTCCACGACCGGTTTTTCCCCCTACTCCTGACCTAGCGGTAGAGAAGGGGCTCTACGGAGACCGGCTCAAAACCACCACAAGGAGTACGCACAGGACAGAGTCGCACTCGGCGTCCTGGCTCACTAGCGGAGGACAACCACACGCTAGTCATCTAGACGGAGTCGCACCCACGCCTAGGAAACACAATAGAAACGGGCACGGGGTAACGCAACGCGCGTACAACAGACGGAACACACCCAACGCCTAAAACTCCGTACAACCGACGGACAACCCTGTGTCACGTCTCGACACAGTCAAACACAACACGAGCACAAGTAGAGACACTCTCTACACATGGCGGACTGTGATAACAAGCAGACACCGCATGTCAACACCTCAAACCACGGAAGAAGGGAAAGCACAGCTTGCTGGGAACTCACCTGCAGGTAGACGGCAACATCGATTGCCGCTAACCAGGATGTAAACGGTAGCATAACTTGACGTCAAGTGTGAAGTAGACGACAAGAACATGCCGTCTAGATCCTCCACTGAAGAGATTAATGGCAAGGGCTCCCGCCATTAACTTCTTCCCTGAAGAGTTCAACGTCAACAACCCTTGACGTTTAGCTCTCCAGCTTCCAGCAACTGAAAACAAGCATACGCCGATCCCAAAGAGAGCAATCCAGCCCTCAGACCAGCGAAATGATGAAGGAGAAACTCTCCCCCACATCACACTACACTATTGCAACACCGGAAACCACGATCCAACGCATGGATCGGCCAAACTACTCAAAATCCTGGCAAAAAGGAAAACCTCCTCAAAGCACGATTCCACGCAAATCACACGCAACAAGCATGAAAATAACACTACAAGGACACTAAGGGGTCGAGTCCCTACCTCCGAAGCGTGTAAGAAGTCCTGCCAAACCTCAATT
>JACBKR010005418.1:0-18567 GCA_014218235.1 Colocasia esculenta | reverse complement strand
CTTCTTCATATACATACATGTCTAATAATTATTTGTGCTTGCAGGCTATTGGAGAACAATCTAGCAGCGATGTAGATGGCGACGATCACGAGACTCATTTTGCGAAGGATTAAGAGTTTCGTCATTTGACTTTTTTATTTTTATCTTCATTATCTATGTAAACACTTTTGTAATTGTTGCCAATATTTAACAATATTTGTGTTAGTGTGAAATCTTTGAATTTACTTATGTACATGATTTTGTTGTGTGAATGGTGATTGTGAGATATTCATTTTTTAGTTACTTCGTATATGTATTATAGACAGGTGTAAAAAATTATGTATATTTTTTATAAAATATATTATTATATTTTTTTTTATTTATTTAGCGACGGAATAGCGACGGAATAGAATCCATCGCTAACCTCCCTCACTGTTTCAGCTTTCGGGTTCGGTCGCACGGTTGTCGCTAAGCCGTCGCTAATGTAGCGACAGATTAGCAACGGGATATTGGCTGCCGCCGACAGTAATGGTCGCCTGTATTATCGACCGCTTTGGCGACAGCAATTGACCGTCGCTAATCCGTCGCTATTAGCGACGACGTAGCGGACGCTCCGGCCCTGCCGCTGATTAGCGTCCAATATCCAGTTTCGTCGCTAGTCTGTCGCTTTTTCGTCGCTAGCCATTTTAGCGACAGAATAGCGACGGCATAGCGACAGAATTAGTCCGTCGCTAAATCGCCCTTTTCTTGTAGTGGACATCGGGGAACCTTTGGAAGTGCGATTATTTTTTTAGTGATTTTGCAGGCGAAAATTGTCCCCAACTCTATTCCAAACACAGCCTAATTAAAGAGATAATGAGTATTTTTGAATTTAATATATTTTTTGTTATATTATTATTCTATCTCATATTTTAGCCCAATAACTCCATTATAGACATTTTTTATTAGATTTTAATTTAACTCATTTATTCATTAGAATTTAATTATCTATAATTTATTTATTTATTTTAATAAATTATGTTGCTACAATAATGGTCTATGCCAAAAAAAGTTTTTATTATAATTATAAAAAAATAAAAAAAAATATAATATATATGGCGGAATGGGACGGCGAACTGTGGGCCCAGCATGAACAAAAAAAATGTTTATTTTAAAGAAATTGTTCCTCTTATAGTATTATAATTAAGAATTGAGTGGAACTTTAATCACTATCGAGCCAGCATAATCTGCACAATCTTTGCACTTGCTGACTAGTTTAGGAGTTGAAGCGCCATTTGTCAGTGGATAGCGAGTACTATATACATCTATGTGATAGTTAGACTTGTATTTTTAAATCACTTTAATATATTTATTCACTTCAAAAAAATTTGAAGTAAACAATTTCAATTATCTAATGTATATTGGAATGTGAGAGTAAATTAATAGGAGAACATATATATCCATACAATTAACTATATAAAGAGAGCTAATATTGGCAGTGGTATAAACGCTCCATGGTTAAATATGTTGGATACATATGTGACTCTTGGAAAGACAACCTATACAAATCACAAATTAAGTTGATAAATCGGTCTCAACAGATTTACTTCCAGCTAATTTGTCAACTAAAGTTCAAATGACAAGAAGAATACGAGAGCTAGTAACAATAGATCAAATGTTTATTGAAAGAAGAGTTTTGAAATAGGGTTGATGTGAATTATTATAAAATTAAGGTAATTCTGTTTAATTGAAATTTCTTGATAAAGTCATACTTTTGATATTTTTGTCGCTTATACTTCACGTCAACTTTCTCATACAAACTTTTTTACGAACACTTTTTCGTAATGATATTTGTGAAGGCCCACTCCTTTTTCCTTTCTGATATAAATTCCGAGTTAGTTAGACCTTACTCATAAGTTATATATACAAGGGACAATTTTTTGCGACTATTTGGAGTCAAGAAAGTCCATCATAATAAATAAATCTCTAAAGATTCTGCACCTAATTATAAGAAGTCTTCACATATGTACGATTTAAATCTATAATCCTGCACAATCATTAGAAGTGGGCTTTCCTCGTCAAAGCCCGGTTTAAAATTGCTTTTGACCATTGATCATAATGGAGAATCCTCGGCATATATCTCATATCAGAAAATTTTAATGAACTTAGTGCACAAGTTGGCGCCCACATGGCGTCGTCTTAATTAGATATCACATAGGTTGATAGAGAGAGTAGCGACCGATGATGATCTGCGGACAATAGCTGATAGGGATTGACGGCGACCAACAACGACTAGTGGCGACTGACGATTAGAGTCTAAATTATAACTCTTAGGCTCCAAAATTAAAATCTTAGACTCCAAAATATAAATTTTGAGTTAAAAATACTAACATGACTTTTGTAATTTAGACTCCAAAATACAAAGTTTGAGCTCCAAGATATAAACTTTAAACTTCAAAATATAAATATTAGTTCCAAAATATGAATTTGGACTTTAAAATTGTGATTTCAGATCCCATTGTCAGTCGTTGATGATGTCGATCGTCACCGTCGGCCACCGCTATTGAGCACCTCCACCCCTGTTGTTGTCGACCATCGTCTATTGCTCCATGTTTATTTAAGTGGCCGCCTATGTAACGTCTAACATGTTCGCCACATAAATTGTCATCTTATTTTTATTACACTTACTATACTTATGTAAGTACAATGCGAATGACTTACTGCACTTTAGGAAAGTGCAGTAAGTGCAATCCACTTAGGATGACAGTCCATGTGGCGCCACATGGGCTGTCAGGTGGTTTTTCTTTTTTTATTTTGAAATCTAGCTTCTTTTTTTTAGCCTAATCTATCTATTTTGGAGCTCAACTCATCTATTTTGGAGCCCAATTTTTTATTTTGGAACCCAACTTACCTTTTGTTTTGGAAGTAAATTATTTTTTAAGTTCTAAAATAAAAAGTTAGGCTCCAAAATAGATGAGTTGGGCTTCAAAATAGATGGGGTAAGCTCCAAAAAAAAAGTTAGATTTCAAAAAAAAAAAAAAACACCTGACAGCCTGTAGAGGCTATTTTTAGCCTCCTAGGCCCGTAGGCCCATCAAGACCCAGCAAGGCAAAACGGCTATGGCCCTCGCGCCACGTGTCCTCGGCTTCGGCCAACCGGCTGCCGAACACGCTTTAGCTGTAAGCGCCCAAGGGTCCTAGCGACAGGTTCCGAGCACCGCGCCGGCTGCTCTAACAGGATTTGCCCTTACCGAGCAGACTAGGCAGCTCCGGCCCGAGCCCGCCATCACCGAAGCACCCGAGCACCGGGCACCGAACGGCCTCCACGCCGAGCACTCTCCAGGCCTCCAAGAGTAGTCTCCGAACACCCATCATCCTGTTCGGTTCAGACACTGTCTACCGAACAGGTCCTGCAGGAATCATGCCATAGACCCGCTGGCTTTACCATCGCCCGGGCAGCGCGTACCGAGCAGCCACTACCGTTACCGAACAGCGGGGTCGGCCTTTGTACAGGCTACCTGCTCGGTAACCCTGGCTAAATACGTCCGAACAGGTTGTTCGCCTCCTCACAACGGTTGTAACCGCTGCAAGCCACGCGCCCCACGTCCTAGAGCGTATTAACTGCCGGACGGCCCTACGGGCGCCTCAACGGATAACTCCCCGGACTACGCGCCAACCGACGCGACCCTTCAGGTACGATCCCGGGACGTTTCGTCTCCCTCTCTCAAGACCCTCGCCTATAAACAAGCTCAGGTAACCTCCATGTAGAGGTACGCGCTCTCGGACGCTCACACTCGCCCTCGCGCGACTCACACACGAGAACCCCCTTTTCCTTCAAGTCTCTCAAGTCTCATACTGACTTTGGCATCGGAGGGTTCCCCCCGGTTCTTCAACTGGGCCCCCCTGATCCAGTTCTGATTTTGCAGGCTCCTGTCCGCACCGGCATTCGTCTTCCCCATCTTCTCCGGTGGAAGCCTGTTTGGCTCAGGCCCAAACAGGAAAACGCCTCCACAGTTTGGCGTCGTATGTGGAACGACAACAGCCATGGCTCGCAGACGTTCCTCTCACCAGAACTACAGCAGTATGGCGACGAGGTCTCGACAGCCGCACGCGGACTCGCGCGTCAGAGTCCCCCCTGTCGACGCCGCCGTCGTCCCCACCGGTGCACCCGGCGACGATCCTGCTGTTGCAGTACCTGCGACCGCCCTGGAGATAGCAGAGCTCCGGCGGCATATGCAACATCTGACAGGAATCTGTCAGGGCCTCCAGGCCCAGTTGGCCAGGCATCTGGCCCTGACGGTTCCCCCGCCACCGGAGCGTTTAGTGGAGTCGTCTCACCGACGGTCTCGTTCCCCTCCAGCGCCGCAAAGGCAGCATGCAGAACTGCCCCCGTTCACACGCCGAACACCAGCGAGGCAGGCCAATTCACCCCGCCGTGCCGCGGCGGTTTCGGCCCCCGCATGTTCCGACGTCGATTCCAACGCCCACGCGTCCAGGCGCGAGAGCTCAACGCCTGCCAACCAGGAATTGGTCAGACGCCTCCGCCGCGTCGTTGACCTTGAGCGCCGCATGGACGCGATGATCCGGAAGGGAGAAGGCAGACTCTTGGGGGACGACAACCTGGACTTCCGCTCCCTGTTCACCGCAGAGATCCTGGAGGCCTGGGTCTCCCCAAAACTGCCTCTACCTTCCATCGCGCCCTACGACGGAACCACTGACCCAGCAGACTACGTCCATGGGTTCGAGTCGCACATGGTGTTCCACGGAGCATCAGACGCGGCCAAATGCTGGTCTTTCCCGACCACGCTGAAGGAGGTTGCGCGGGCATGGTTCGAAGCCTTCCCCGCAGGCTCCATCTCTTCCTTCCACCAGTTGAAAAAATCCTTCCGGGATCACTTCCTGGCTGGAAGGTCTCAGTCGCGCACCACGGCATGTCTTCTGTCTGTTCGGCAGAAGAGGACGAAGCACTCTGGGACTACATCCAGCGGTTCCGCACAGAAGCACTTTGCATCCCGCGCCTCGACGTCTCTTTAGCCACCAGTGCCCTCATCCGACGCACTCGCGACGGCTTCCTTCAGAGGACGCTTGGGGTCCAACAACCGCCTACCCTCGCTGACCTCCTCTTCATCGCCCAACGCCACGCTGCGTGCGAGGAGAGTCTGGCAGTCAGCCGAGCTGAGCAGACGAATTCTCCCCGAAACGGGAAGGACCTTATAAGGTCATTTAGGTTCTCGAAAGAGGTTTCTACAAGCTGCCTACCTTCGGCGGCAAAACCATACCAAGAACCTGACATGTAAAAGGCTTATTATTCATAAAAGCCTCTCTGCTTAGCGTCCTACTTCTCTCTCCGCTGTTCTATCGGTTTATATAAAGGACGAACGGTACAACCAATGGTCACGAGCTCTTCAGCTCAGAAGACCAGTGCGGTACCCGTCCTATGATAGAGGTGTTCGATACAACCCCAGGTTGACGAGCTCTTCAGCTCAACCTGCGTGGAACCTGCGAGCCTCTAAACACCGACGAATTCCGATTCGAACGGAACACAACTAGAAAAGAGAAGAAAAAAGGACAACGCTAGTTAAAGAATTTGGGCGAACGGTACAACCCCTGGTCACGAGCTCTTCAGCTCAGAAGACCAGCGCGGTACCCGTCCTATGACAGAGGTGTTCGGTTCAACCCCGGGTTGACGAGCTCTTCAGCTCAACTTGCGCGGACCCAAGAGCCTCTAGACACCAGTGGGATCCACCTTGCCTGCCACCAGTTCGGCACCCACGCCCGCCAAAGCAACCTCCGACCTCGTTCGCAAGCGCTTCTCAGGAGGACATCGCTTCGTCGCAATCAACCGGCTGCTCCCCCGCAGGCATGGAGACATCTTCCCTCTCAAGTGCTCACGATCACATCCGAGCAGACTTGAGAGGGTGGGGGGCAAGTGTAGAGGCTATTTTTAGCCTCCTAGGCCCGTAGGCCCATCAAGACCCAGCAAGGCAAAACGGTTATGGCCCTCGCGCCATGTGTCCTCGGCTTCAGCCAACCAGCTGCCGAACACGCTTCAGCTGTAAGCGCCCAAGGGTCCTAGCGGCAGGTTCCGAGCACCGCGCCGGCTGCTCTAACAGGATTTGCCCTTACCGAGCAGACCAGGCAGCTCCAGCCCGAGCCCGCCATCACCGAAGCACCCGAGCACCGGGCACCGAACGGCCTCCACGTCGAGCACTCTCCAGGCGTCCAAGAGTAGTCTCCGGACACCCCTCATCCTGTTCGGTTCAGACACTGTCTACCGAACAGGTCCTGCAGAATCATGCCACAGACCCGCTGGCTTTACCATCGCCCGGGCAGCACGTACCGAGCAGCCACTACCGTTACCGAACAGCGGGGTCGGCCTTTGTACAGGCTACCTGCTCGGTAACCCTGGCTAAATACGTCCGAACAGGCTGTTCGCCTCCTCACAACGGTTGTAACCGCTGCAAGCCACGCGCCCCACGTCCTAGAGCGTATTAACTGCCGGACGGCCCTACGAGCGCCTCAACGGATAACTCCCCGGACTACGCGCCAATCGGCGCGACCCTTCAGGTACGATCCCAGGACGTTTCGTCTCCCTCTCTCAAGACCCTCGCCTATAAACAGGCTCAGGTAACCTCCATGTAGAGGTACGCGCTCTCGGACGCTCACACTCGCCCTCGCGCGACTCACACAAGAGAACCCCTTTCCTTCAAGCCTCTCAAGTCTCATACTGACTTTGGCATCGGAGGGTTCCCCCCGGTTCTTCAACCGGGCCCCCCTGATCCAGTTCTGGTTTTGCAGGCTCCTGTCCGCACCGACATTCGTCTTCCCCATCTTCTCCGGTGGAAGCCTGTTTGGCTCAGGCCCAAACAGGAAAACTCCACCACACAGCCCATGTGGCGCCACATGGGCTGCCATCCTAAGTGGATTGTACTTACTGCACTTTCCTAAAGTGCAGTAAATCTTTCTCAAGTACAATAAATCTTTCTCATCTCAAATAATGAATCAACGATGCATCAAGTGGTACCTATCCACATGATATGTACTCAGTCTTTGGTCATATATTTGAGATTTATTCATAAAGATATGGTACAGAAAAGATAATACAGATAAAAAAGGCCTAACCAAAACTTGGACTTGGGTAATTATGCATCTTGTCTTAAGTCACAATCAAACTACGTTAAGTTTCCGCCCACAAAAGAGGCGATGCAGATGTTAGCTGAACTGATGAAATAGTTGTCGCTTCAATTTATGGTAGAGCAATGAGATGCCACCATGTGAAGATACAAGATAGTGTCATAAGTCAAATTTCACAGACTGTGGAAGGTCCCACTCTCTCACTAGATTTTTCTCGAGAAAGAAGTTCTAAGTTTTCGTTGGAGGGTTCTCTCTGGTGTTTTCTGTGTCTTCATCGTCAACTCCGATGGATTCGTCGCAGCTCTCCAATAGATTGGTGGTTGGTCTTCCAGTCGCTTTGTTGCCACCCTTCACGTGGTGTTTTTGTTTTTATTTTATTTTCTTTTTTTTGGGGGGGGGGGGGCACTTTTGGTGTGCTGCCGTCTCTTTCTCCTCATTTCACTTTCTCATTTTTCTTCTCAATTTTACTTTTCTTCTTCTTGTTATCACCCATCTAGATCTGTCTCTCCCCTCCTTAGTGCTTCATCACACTTCTATTTTCCTCTGTTTTAGGTCCTCCTTGTCTACCTTCGGCATCCCTCTTCTTATCGCCTCTCCATCCCCCCATTCCACCTCCCACCTAACCCGTTGCCAGAACCACCCTCCTCGCCTCTCCCCCCTAATCAGTCCTTAATCTGTCAACTCCATCCCCAATCTGCCATTAGCCAGCTAGTTGCTTGCTCCCCCCCCCCCCCCTCTTCGCCTTCGATAAGGCAGCCACTCCCCTCCCCATTTTCCCCTAGTACTTCCTTGACATAGTGTTTCTGAGTCCTACTTCTCCTAGTCCCCCTTCACCCCTTTCTATTTTGCTCTTTTTGTTTCAGGACCAGTGTGTTGCGGAAGCTAATGATAAGATCTCCAACTTTTTAGGTGATGTTCTCCCTCTGTGTTGTTCCCCTAACTCCTTCCCCTCTGGTGGGATCCCAGACGTGTTTGTAAAGCTTGAGTATTGGGGCTCATGCGCACAGTCTCTACAGATGTACATCTATCGAGCTTCTTGATATGCTGCATAGAAAGGTTGTAGCCACTTGTCGATGGAGTGGAAATTCACCTAAAAGATGACTCTACATCTTATATGGTTCCTCAAAAAAATGAAGAGGATGACTTCGTTGTCGAATCTTCACCAACTTGGTTGTCTCATCTCTCAAGCTTCTTCTCGATGTGTTGGATCTTGTTTACTATATCTATTTTGGAGCACTTGTGGTTGTTTTTTTTTTTTTGGTAGTTGGAAAGGAGCAGAAACACTGCCCCCAAAATAAAATAAAATAGTACAAGAATACAAGAAACAAAAACAAGCATTGATCAAGACAACAGGGGTTTTTCAAAAGGGGACCCACAGCCAGAAAGGCACAGGTCTCACCCCCTGCCCTCAAGATCAAGGTGGATCCCAGACAACAAAATCAATAGAATCCTGACCACAGATCTGTGACAGCTCAAAAGGAATATCCAATCCCCAGTTGATGGAGAACTTAGCCGCATATGCTTCCTTAGCCAGCCAATCCGCTGCCCTGTTTGTCATTCTGTCAATGTGAGTAACTCTGATCTCCTCCCATTGTGCCAATAGTTGTTGAATTTCTGCAATTATAAATTTGATTTCAGGGATAGTTTCAAAGTTTCTCTTGTTGATTGCTTCAATGACCTGTTGTTATCCCCTTCTAGCCAGAGCTTAGTACATTGATTCTTTCTTTCATCTCCATAGCTTTCTTGACACACAGCAGCAGCTATTGCTTCTGCCTTGATGACAGAGGTAGATTCTAAGAAAATAGCTCCTGCCTGTATACAAGTACCAACTGAGTTTCTAATAATATATCCAGCTCCACCTTCTTTATTTTGCTTACGAGCCCCATCAAAGTTGCCTTTGCACCAATCTCTCATTGGTTTGGACCATTGAGATTTTCTCCTTAGGCTTCTTAGTCTGACATTTGTTAACAAGACCCCAATGCGCAAATAATTCCTTTTGATTGCCATTTACAATTCTGGCGTCCCCTAATCTGTCCCAATTGTATTCAAGAAACTTACTGTCTTTTGAATGATATGATTATTTTTACTTTAAAAAACTTTTGCTCACTTTTGAAAAGACTCTCATTTCTTTCTCTCCATACTGCATCACAAGTAAAACCCACCACTGATTTGATGAAAAGAGAAAAGAGGTTGTTACCTTGGAGTTTTTCTGTTTCTCCCCAGAGACTGGCAAGGTCTTCAGGTGAGCTTGACCACTGCAACTGATTTGAAATCTCCTTCCAAACTTGGGCAGCTGATGAGCAGGTAATGAGAGCACTTGTGGTTGTTGATGTATGTTTCTTAATATATGACTTCTCTATATATATCTTTAGTTGGTACTTTTACATGGGACGGGGATATGGGTTGTCATCCTCTAGCACGTTGGTTGCAGGATGTGAGAAGCTCTCTTCCCTTCGCGCATTGTACATCATATTATCTTGTACTCTTCCTACTTTTATAATATATTTCCTATGTCCTAGTCAAAAAGAAAAGTCAAATTTCAATGGAAAACGTCTTAAGATGTCATGTTCATTGTTGCCATGTCACCATGATCATGAAAGTTTCCTTAATCTATCTTCATTTTCTCCTTGCTGTGTAGCCCCTTGCCAAATTTCTTTTTGTGTGTGTTAGACTAGTTCTTCTACTCTTTTAAATTGTATAGACACATCTTGAGTTTGAGACACAAGAGGTGTGTTTAAATCTTAATTATTTATAATTTTTTAAAAATCTCCTTATAAATTTTATAGATTTAGATGATATTGAACTTCTCTTACCTACCACGAAGCGTCCACTGATGTGCCCCTTGCCACTTAAGCGTAGTCCTATTAAGGTTTTTTTTTTTTGGGGGGGGGGGGGGGGGGGGGGGGGGGGGTCAATAAGCAAGTGTGCGGGTGAGGATTTGTACCTAAAATCTAAAGTATATATATAATAGAGGGTCTTAACTACTAAACTACTCTCTGTGTACTAGTCTTATCCAAATTGTCATAGTGATATATGGTTATGCAATTATTAACCGATGGTCAGAGAATATGAGCTTTCTTTGCTCTAATCTCTTACTCCTAAAGAGTACAAGATGATGAAGTACGTGAGACAACTTTAATTAATGCAATCTTATGCATATGCCTCAGTAATTAAGTTGACGACTCATATAACCTACTCAAGTTGATCTCAACTAGGTCTAGAGTCCGATCCTAATTACTATGTTACAAAAACTTGAGAAAACTTCATCGTGATTAATTTGCAGTAAAATTGATGTTGACGGCGAGAAGACATTCCCATCGATCGAGAAAGAGAGCAAAAAATAATATCAAATCTTCTCAACATTTTTTTTTCTTTTTTGCAATTCTCATCAGTTTTATATTATAAGTATACGTCTCGCAATAACCATTTTTTGCTTCATTTTGAGCCTTCGACCTAGCTAGGGAATTTACCATGTCATACCTTAACCAAGCAAGTTCAAAAGCTACTGTAACCATTTTTTTTGGGGTTTGTTAAAAGGTCCTAATAGTCTTATACAATTACACCATACAACCTCAGAGAAACAACAAGAAAACATGGAACCAAAACAAAGGCAACATGATACTTTTTTTCTTTTTTTTTGAAAGGGTATACCAAGGTAGTCAAGTACAGGACCTTAGTCTAAATTAAAAATAAGAAAAACCTGAGTGAGAACCATTGTGATATATATATCAAGTTACTAGATTAGCAGCCTATCAAGAACCCCCAGATTATGGATCCTTTTAAGGTGGCTCCCAATTAGCGTGGGAATGGTACGCTATAGATAGAGAAGGCAAGATTGTGTAGTTTTGTTATGGTTGCTCATGTGCAAATTAAGTGTATGCTTCTAAGTTCGTTGCACTAGCTTGGATGAGTCAAAAGGCTTAAGTCGCTAGACAGCGATCTCTAAATTAAACGTACCATAGAATGTGAGATCGAAAGTAATCTTATCCGTTGATAATTAAAAAATTTACTACACAAATAGAAGTGCAATTTTATCACGTTTAAATACACAGTGAAAATTTCAATTGATCTATCTTGCGTAGTTTATTGCGTTGCATCTTATTTTTTATTTTAAAGTTTAACTTTTTATTTTGAAATTTAATTTTCTATTTTAACATTTAATTGATTCACTGCACAAAAAATAGAAACTTTGTGCGTCAAAATAAAATTTTGGAAACCAAAATAAAAAGTTAAACTCTGAAGTAAAAAACTTGGACTCCAAAATAATAAAAATAAAATGGCACAATGCCGCATAGTAAGCCGCACAAGATGAGATTGATAGAACTACACTTCTCTCAATGCAATAAACCTTTCTCATTCGTTGGAGATGAGAGACAAACACTCATTTTTACTCATCACACTGATCTTGTATTAAATATTTCTGATTTGTTATTATAACCACACTGATACACCATACAGGAGAATATATATGTACACACATAAATAGCCACTTTTGATTTAATATCCTGTAAAAATTTTTGAAACATGATATTAGATGCGAATCCAATATTTGTTCCTTTTGGATTTCTACGATAAAGAATGAATAGTTCTCGTACAAATTCAAATGAGGCATTCTTCCTTAATGAAATAAAGTGCCGCAAAAGTACTTTACTAAGCATTTTTATTTTTACATCAATATCTCTGATAAATAGACATCATTTTCAAAATAAAACAAAACCATGTAATTATTCTTTTTGACGGCATGCGGAGAGTTTATGCAAAAGTGGAAATTCTTCCTTAAGAAGTAGTGCCAACTGCAAATACTTTTATGAGAGATTACTCCATCAATTGGGCCTCCATTTGAAATAAGCCTACATGTTCAATACCTATGATGTTTTTAAGCACATTTCTCCTTTCTTATAAGCATCATAGATTATTATGGTTTTAGCATAGATTTCTTTGATCCGTATTTATCTATGATCTGCTACTTTATGTCAGATATGTTTTTTGCAAAGTTCTCAACCTCTTCATGGAGCAAGGTGCATGTTTGTTAGAGCACATTAGGGCAGGCCAAATATTAATTGTAAGCAATTTTTTTTTATCACATATCAAATACGATAGGTTTATATTATGCCAAATGAAACAACTCTTAAAGATAGAGCACCCTTAGGGCTAGCTTAATTAAGATTAGAATGTAATTTGTTTTCCCATTCCTAGAAAATCATAAAAAAAATTAAGATATTGGGAAAATCATTTTCTTCCATCCCTGTGAAAGAAATTTGAAAATCAAATCAGAAGAAATCAACCTAAAGGGGAGGGTGAATTGGGTAGATTCGAAGCACAGCATTTGAGATGATATGATCCGAATCCTGAGAAGAGAGGAGTAGACAAGGAAAACAATCACCCATAAAGAGACGGCAATTTTTAAGTGATTTGGATAGCCCATATAGATCTATGTCTACTCTCCAAGAATATCTCAGGTAGGAGTGTTCACGATTCCGTTCGATTCAGTTGATTTTTTTTTAGAAAATCGAACCGAACATAACCGATTCAATTCGATTTGAACCGAAAATGGAAAAAAATACTTTTAAGGGAGTTGTGAGCATGGAACTCACAACCTCCCCATGGTAGAAGGCGCCACCAATCGCTACGCTATGATTTTTTTATGATATATATAGATTCGATTCATATCTATTCTCTAGTCTCAATCTGAATGAATTGTAAAACCCTCCAAATTGAACCGAACTAGTCGATTCTATTCAATTTTTCGGTTAGACCGTTTCATAAACACCCCTAGCTAGTCTCAGGGACTTTCTTACTACTCGCTAGACACAAAGGTGTTAGTTGGCTCACCTATTACACCTACTGAGGCGCCACCAATCGCTACGCTATTGATTTTTTTATGATATTATATATATATATATATATATATATATATATATATATATATATATATATATATATATACATATATTCGGTCATATCTATTCTCTAGTCTCAATCTGAACTGAATTGTAAAACCCTCCAATTGAACCGAACTAGTCAATTCTATTCAATTTTTCGGTTTAGACCGTTTCATGAACACCCCTAACTAGTCTCAGGGACTTTCTTACTACTCGCTAGACACAAAGGTGTTAGCTGGCTCACCTATTACACTATTGTTATTAAGCTGTAAGCCCATCTCATCACACTATATATATTGTATATATATATATATATATAATAAGTATGCTAGTACACTACCTAAGCCTGATGTGAAGGTGCATACAAACCTCTCACCACACTTAGGAGATGTTTATTATCCGGTTTAAATTGAAAAATCAGACCGAACAAATCAATTTGGTTTCAGTTAGTTTGACTTGAAAGTTGAAAGTTTTTTATTTAGTTTGAAACCAAATCAAAAAAGAAAAATTGGTTTGGATAGGTTTCCAAGTTCTATAAACCAAATCAAATCGATTAAATTGAACTGCAATAATAAAAATTTTATTTATATATATATATATCTATCAAATTTATTCAATATATATATATAAACATATATTATGGAGGGTAATATGATCATAAAAAATAAATATTTCATTTAAAATCTGATTTGATAGTGATTTATCATAGAAACAAGTTATTAAAATCTTATTTAAGACTAATAGAATTTAAATACTTATTTATTTCAAGCTAAACCAAAACCTAATTTGATTTAATTTCTTAAAAATCTTTTTTAACCAAATTATGAACACCTCTAACCATACTAGACACAAAGATTCTAGCTCGCCCCAAATCGGTAGACACAAAAACATTATCTCATCACAAATCCAAGAATAAAGATCAAGAGCCGATTAGGAGATGGGATAAAATACCTCCGATTATTTTAACTGGGGATCCCTTAACATTATTTTTTTGAAAAACATGATTTGAAAAGAGGAGGTGGGATCGAGAGGTTAAAGAGATTAATTTTAAGCATTGTGAAGGGTGGGGTATGCTAACCCCACCCATACCCTCCTTTTTTTCCCCCAATAACTTTAGGTTAGACCAACCCCTCAACTAAAGTGCATTTGATAAATCTTCGCCTTAAAAGACACGCAACAAAGCACATATAGAACCCAATATTTAATACACAAGAATAACTCAAGAGGGCTTCAGGAAAGATAATATGATAATGTAGACCCCTTCCACACTTGAGGTGTCTATCTCATTGAACTACGTAAGAGACATTATTTTAAATAACTATATCTTTTTATATACAACTCCAAAATTTATGATTTTTGTCTCGTACAAAAGATACTCAATCATTAGTGTCAAAATCTAACTTCAATTTCATTGACCTACCGCTGAAGATCAGCTTGACTTCATTTCAACACTTTAGATACTTTTGTTTCCCACATTTTTTGCCAAATTCAAATAGCAAATCTTTGCACACAAAAGTTAAATGATCTCCATGAACTTGGGTTTCATTGAAAGACCTTGAAATCTTTCTACAACTTTGTGAACTGGTCCATTCAGTGATTCAACAATTTAGACTCGAAAACATCTGACAAACAACCCATTTATAGCAATCTTGCAAACTCATATCCTGAAAGCACTTACTTGGTCACAATACAAATTTACATTTCTAGGTGTTTTGTTATCATCAAAATCAATGATATTAGTTCAACAAAAACTTTCAAAATTAATATAATATAATCCTCCATAGTTTCACATTGTTTTTCTTCGCAATCTGAAAATTTTTGGTGCTATGAGCTAGCCCATTCTTCTATGGTCTTAATTGGTGCAGGCCAACCGACTTGGGCTGGAAGTCGGGCCTGGGCTGATGTGGTAGGCCGCCGCGCCAAATATTTGCTAAAACACTGTCAAAGACAAATGCCCATGTCCAGATTAGTGGTCCAAAATCTGACTTTTGAAAGGCCCATGTGCAGATACGGACTTGGGCCGGACCTGGGCCAGGCTTGGGCTTCTCTTCTAAGGCTACTGGTGTGCCTCGCTTACGTGGGCCGGTCCAAACCTGAGGTAATGGCACCCGTACATTCTTCGGTACTTTTGAGTGGCGACTGGAAAAATGAACATTTATTGTTGAAAACGTACTCAAATTTTCTACCAAATTCTTGATTTTTCAACAAATTTTATGGTAAATAGGAGCCCTAAATGCTTGTTGTTGATGGATTCCAAGCCGGCTCACAATGCATTTGGATTTTCGTCTCTTTCACCCAGCCATGTTTTGAAGGGGTGAGATATTATTTCTTAGGAATATTTTATTTTTTGTATTTTTTGAAAAGTTAAAATTTATTTATTATTTATTTCTTAAAAGATAAATTAATTAAAAAATTTTATCAGATATTTAACTTATTTTTTAGTCTCTGACAGATGTGTAACTTATTATAATAAGTGTTATCCCTTACTTCAGTATACGTTAAACCATATTATAGTAAAGATCTCCATGTTATAGTCAAGAACTCTTAATTAATTTACCATTTTTAAAAATTACTCAGACTAATTAATTTTCCCTCACTAAACTTTAAAAATTAAAATTAGTTTTCATATAATTAAGTAGGTAATTAGAAAATTGACTACTAAAAGCAAAAACTTTCACCAGAGTATAACTCCTCGGATTCCCCTCAATCAACGCCCCAAACACTTGGCCTCTTTTTCATGTCTTCTTCTCTTTGACAGAAATGCATGCCACAAGTCTTTGAAGAATATGGAGAGTTGCATTGCGTCTGTCCATGGTGAAGCAGTGAACTTGAAGTTTTCTTCTTGAGGCGTGGCAAGATATATATCGGATAAGTCTAATATATCCGCACCTAACTAAGTTCTCATCTCTTTAGATGGGATTAGAGTTGTCAATGGATCGGGTTGGTTCAACAGGTCCACGGGTTTGGTTCAATTTTGAGCCAGGCCACAAGACTCTTTGTGGTTCATAGATTTTCCGACTAGACTCATGGGCCGGACTCAGCCTTTGAGTTCGGCTCGATGGGTCGACCCGACCCAACCCGTTCTCTTTTCTTTTTTTTTTCTTTTCAAATCTTAAATTTTACTTAGTTAAAATTATATTATTTTATTTATTTAAAAGTTAAAAACTCTCTTTTCAAACAAATTAAATAAGTAACATCAAAATTTTACTTAATTGAGTGAGATTATAAATTTTATATTATTAAATATATTATTTTAAAATTATTTTAATTTTTATTTAAGTATTCGGATCGGACCGAACCTTAGTTAGATTTTATAATTTTATAAAAATATTAGATCCGACCTAATCCGACCTGATATTACTCGAGTTTGAGCCAGACTTGAACTTACATATATTGATGAGTCGAGTCTGAATCAGACTCATATATATCCAACCCAGGCCCGATTGATTGACAACCCTAGATGAGATATATGTCCAATTGAACTCTGAAATCTGTGTAAACATATGATCAAGAACGTGGATGATCTCGGCAGGGGGGGTAGCAAGGTATCTTATCATGACAGCCCTCCACCGTTCTTTGGATTTGCTAAAACACCAGATTAAGACTGAAGCCATACATAGAGCTATGGTTTTTATGCTTCTCTTTCACTCAAACATGCCCGTCATATTCATCACTATCTCTATCGAAGTTCATGTAGCAGAATAAGAATAAGGAGATCATGACAAGAGCATCAGGGGGTCGACGGGTCGTGGTCCTAGTTAGCCATGCAAAACTTTCCGGCATATGTAGAAACTTATTTGTTCCGAAAGATATGTGAGAATGTGAATAAAGAGAGCCCTCTGTGTCTCACAAAGACCAGTTCGCATCCCGTTTCCTCCACATGCAAGCGGCTTTCCTTGGATGCAGAAGTGTGCGTGTGGAGCTCATGCAGAAGTGGCATAGAGGCGCCGTCCAGCCGTTTGATTCCAAGAAGTGACAGTCACAGATCTCAATAAAGAGCACAAATCGAAGAAGCCAGTCTCAAGCATATATGCCAAGGTTTTTAAAAGTTACATTATTAGAGGATAAGAACTATCTTTGATCAAACGTCAAATGATGTACTTAGATCCGCGTGCACTAATTAATCGCATGTGATAATGAGTCATGGGCATAAGAAATTGATGTCTCCCCACATCCAATCAACTTTTCCAGAGTTGAGTACTCAATCTGACATAATATGGAAGCTAGACTATGATTTAAAACTTTACAGCCAGTCAGACGCGGAGAACGGATGCCACCTAAAGACGGCCTTTTCTCAACCATTAACTGACAGAAGCCTGACCGATCGAGCTCCTCCTCCTCTTTATAGTTAAATGTTGTCAGATTGTCTAATTTCAGTTAACATGAGATTAGGCTTATCCGGTTATTTTTGTCCCCTCAATATTTATATTTTGATGATAACTTTATATTTCTAATATAATATTAGAGTAATTTTCGTTCTTTTGCACATGAATTTTACGTCATTAATTTTATTAAGATTAATGTGATTTTTATCTTAAGTGAGGCCAACACTTGCGGAGACGTGTGAGACTGTCCCATATCAATTAATTTTATAATGTGTTTTTCCCTATATAATGTTATCATTGTCCCTTCAATGCCTAAATTGTGAAGGTAAATTTATATTTCCAACAAATGAGATGTTCCCATCTTATTTTATTGATTTAGTTTGGTTTGCTATGTTCATGTCTCTGTTACAGATGATGCATGCACGAGCGAATTGGGGTCCATAAGAGGAGAGACTTTCCAATCTCGATCACCCAGGGTTCGAAGATTGGTGGCTCCTCCCCTAACTTCTACCTAAGACAAATTGGAAAGCCTGTCAATAGAACTTTTGCTCCCAAGGAATTGGATTTGAGATAGATATGATCTAACAAGCAATCTTCATGGCTAAAATCGTATAATAGTGATACCGATTCGTCTGACAGCTTTGAAAAGCCATCAACTACCCCCCCCCCCCCCAAAAAAAAAAAAAAAAAAAGAAAGGGAAATGCTTAATGTCCCGGGAGCTAGCAATGCTCAAAAAGAAATGGAGTTTAACCTTGGAGGTCAACTTTTTTAGGCCAACTAAGTCCAACCTCATAAAATCTCTTTCTAGTTTTATTCATTTTATAAGTGAAAGTTGATAAAAATGTTAAAATATTTTAGACACTTGGACAGTATTTTCCTCGGTCTGAGAGTTTAGCTTACGCAAGAGAAACGAAGCAGCTAGGCGGCTGTGAATTAGTACCTCCTTACGACCAAACTAGAAAGACACTAATCCACTTTAGACAAAAAAAAAACATGCAAATTAAGAGATGAGACGACTATCAACAAAAACGATAAAGAAAACGTCACCGGAAGTCCCTCCGTTGGCACAGGCCGAACTGCATGCACTGGTTAATTTGTCCGGCCTGATCAAAGTTCTGTCAAAGGAAATATATAATTGACTCCAACTAATTAAATGTCACCTCATTTCTTAATTAATTAGAAGAGTGAGGGACCCAATATTTTGATTTTGAAGGTAACAATATCGATCAGTCATTTTCTCACGTGAATCCAGCTGACCTCATTTCTCC
>JACBKR010005417.1:0-18460 GCA_014218235.1 Colocasia esculenta | reverse complement strand
CGTGGCGTCGTTGGTCTGGCCTGGGTAGATCCGTGCTCTGGGGGTCCCGCTTCGGTGTTCTCTCGGTTCCATGGTCCGTTCTTTGGGTGCCAGCCTGTGATGGCACCGGCGTGTGTGTCCCCGACCTGGTGGCGTGTCCACGGTCTGGGGTGGTTCTGCTTGTGGGCCCTCGACCTGTAGAGGTCTGAGGTGGCCGTGCTTGCGGTGAGACGTCGTTCTCACTGGTGTTCCGTGGTCTCGGCAGGGGTGCTGAGCATGCTTCCGCTTTGTGCCCGACTCCGTTGGTTTTTGCAGGAGCGTGGTGTGTGCCACGACCGGGTTGGTGGTCGTGGTGTTGCGATGTTCTTCGCTGCTTAGTAGTACCCTGCTGTAAGTGTTACTCGCTACAGCTTTCTAGTGTAGTTTCCTATTTTCGGCGTTCCTGATGCTCTGGCCGGTGAGGGACTGGTAATCCTACTGGGCCTTGTTCGCGAGGCTCACCCCCCTACTTCCTTCAGCTAGGGGCTCGTCGTCATGGGAGCTCGGTGTCGGACGGGTTGCGGAGGTGGCTGTGTGGCGCCGCGTTGTGAGCTCTTGTAGCTTGAGTGAGCTGAGAGTTGTGCTTTACAAGTCCTCGGGGTATGCCCCTTAAGGATTGCACCTTTCTTCTTGTATCTGTGCTTTTGCTTGGGACGCGTTGTACTAACTTTTGTATATTGTACACATTATTATAGTTATTGGAATTCAGTACATATCTCACTAGACTAATTCTTCTAACCCTTCCGGGTCTTCGGACCTGTGGGTGGCGACGCGAATTTCGGGGCCCTGGTGGGGTCCGGGAGGTCGGGTCGTTACAGTTGGTATCAGAGCGAGGAGTCTACTGAGATTTGTAAGGAGTTAATAACTATAGCTGTCACAAAGGAAGGTACTAGTGCGGTGAGACACCGTCCGACTAGTGTTAGGCTTGTGCTTTCAAATGTTTTGCAGGTGTGCGGCTTCCCTACATGATTCGTGCGCGTGTTGCAGGTTGCAGTTGTTGCTGTGCCGCGTGCGTGGCGAGTGTGGTCGCTCGGCGTGTTCGTGCCGTATGGCCGGGCGGCGGTTGGCACTGGACTCGCTGGCAGTGGTTTTCCTTGTGTGGAGGACGCTTGCGAGCCAGTCCAGGTGCGGTGCTATGGTCGTCTTCGGCGCATTTGAGCGTGTGTGCGTCGCGAAGGCTGAGAGAGCATGCGTGTGGTGTGGCCTTCACCGGAGCAGAGTTGTGGTCTGTGGAGCCGGTCGAAGTGTCCAGTCTTGTTGGCTGTCCCCTTGTTGTGGGGTGTGTGTTGTTATTGTTGTGTTTGGCCTCGTGTGCCTGTGCGCCGTTGTGCGCTTGTGCTCGGGACGCCGAGCTGAGCAGGTGCCTTGCGTGGTGTTGAAGCATGGTCGAGCGTTGCAACACTTGTCTGTGGTTGTTGTCAGCCTGGTGCTGGCTGGTTGTGGGCTCTGGTGAGGTGCTCCCGGAGTTCTTCCTTGTTGGTTCTGGCGGGAGTAAGGTTCCCCAGAACTGTGTTGTGCTCGTTTCTGGTTGCTGTTGCGTGCCCTCTAGGCTGAGGTGCATCGCTTGGTTGCCCTGTGTTCTGGTGGAGGTTTCCCAGAACTATTTGTTGTTGTCCTGGTGAGTATTTCTCTCAGGACGTTTCCTCGCTCGTTTCTGCTGTTGTCGTGCCACCTCAGAGTCTGAGGTGCGCTGCTGGTTTAGCTGGTGCGTTCTGGAGGGTTTTTCCCAGAGCAGTGCTTGGTGGTTCTGGTGAGGTTCTCCCAAGACGGCTTGTGTTGTTTCTGCAGTTCGGGGCTGCAGTATCCTCTCTGATGGTTCGTGTTGTTTGGTCGTTTGGGTTGTGCATTCTGGTGAAGGTTCTTCCCAGGATCGCCCTTTGTCGCTTCTGGTGGAGGTTCTTCCCAGAGTGCTCTGCGTTCGTTTTGGGCCAACGCTGTGTTGCCCCTGTGGTTCGAAGTGTGCCATTTGGTTGGGCTGTGTTCTGGTGAGGTTCTCCAGGACGGCTCTTGGCGCTTTTTGCGGAGGTTCTCCCCAAAGTTTCCTTGTGTGTTGCTTTGGTCGTCGCTGCTCTCTCTCTCTGTGGAGATGAGCTCGTCGTTGCGGTTGGACTGTCTGTGTACAGTCTACTTGGGTGTCTCCGGTCAAGGCGTCGTGCGCTTGGCCATGCGTCTGGCTGCTGCGTTGGCCAGCTTGTCGTTGTTCGTTTCCAAGTTTTCTCGGCCGTGCTGGCGGGATTGTGTGTCCCCGGGGCTTGAATGGGTTGCTTCATTTCTCGCGCCCGGCGTGCTCTTGCAGATGGTGGTTGGTGAGTGTCTTCGGTGTTTGGCGGGCGTGCTTCTTATGGAAGTGTCAGTCTCGCATGTGGTTTTGCTTCTCGGTGTGGGAAGAGACTCGTGCGTGTCTCCTTCCTCTGCTTTCGTCGGTTGCTCGGGGTGGTGGTGCTCCACTATGGTTGGTGTTGTGTTGCGGGTGCGCATCGTTGCGACCTTCTGGTGGAGTCACCTTCCCTGGAGTTGTTTTTGGGTTGAGTTGGTTGCTCCCTCGTACCGACGTTTTCTTGTGGCACCGTGGGTCGGTGGACCTGTTCGTGCCGTTTGTCGTTGCGGTTGTTTCTTGTTCCCTGCCTGAGCAATTTGGGGTATTGGGTCCCTGTTGGTCTAGTGCGAGGTAGTCCCATTTCTGTTGGGTTGCAGGCGAGAGCATTGCTCTGCTGTGCGCCGGTTTTTGGTTGGCTTGCTCGTGCAAGCGTTGTTCCGCTGTATGCTCTTTTGTGCCTCGGCTTGTGCCTTGGAGGCTTTTCGTGTCATCGTTTTGGTGTTCGGCCTCTCTATCAGTTGCGATGGAGGTGGTGCTCTTGCTCTTGCGCGCCAGGGAGTCGTCGTGGTTTCGCTCCCCGTGCGGCGGAGTCGGTGCTTCGTTTTTGTGTGCTCTTGAAACGAACGTGGGTGTTGCGGCTCTGAAGAAGTTGTTGGCTTTCTGTGTGCTTCCGTTGTGGGTCTCTGGTAGAGAGTCCCCTTCGGTGGGCCCTATGTGTTTTCGGGCAGTTGGTGTAGTTGCGTGTGCTGCACCTTGAGCGTTCTTCGATGCTTCGTGTTTTCGTGCTTAAGGGCTGAGGCTGGCATGGCCTGTTTGCCCTTTTAGGCTTGCGGTTCTTTGCGCGTGGCCCTGGTAGGTCTCTTGTGGAGAGTCCTTCTGTTAAGCCGCGGTTTGTTTCGGCCGCTGGTGCACCTGTGTTGCACCTTGCTGAGTTTTGGTACTGTGGCAGCACCGTGTGCTCGTGCTCGAGTGTTTCGGTTTTGTGCCGTCTGGAGCCTTGGTGCATTGTTTTGTGGCTTGGGTGGCTCCTGGTGCTTGTGATAGCACCGTGTGTTGTGTCGTGTATCTGTTCGTGAGCTTCGTGCGTTGTTTCAAAGTTTGCTCGGTGTTGGAGGCGTTGACCGTTCCGCTATGGGACACTTTGTGCGGGCCTATGCCTTGTGTTGTACCATACCGCTGTGGGGTGGCTGCTTTGCCTGTCTAGGTAGTCCTATCGGTGGTACGCCAGGCTTGGTGTAGCATGTGTCCGAGTTCCCTCTCACTTGGGAGCGAGTGCGTTCGGTTGTGGTACCCTGCTTCGGTCTGGGTCCCTCTGAGGTCGAAGTTGTGTCCTCGACCTCTGCAGTTGTTTGGTTTCCGTGTGATTACGCGTGGGTGTTGGTGAGTCTGGAAGCGATGGCGGAGTCTCCCGTCAGTTCGTCTGGTGACAGTGAGGCCTGTTGGCTTGTAGTACTCGCCAAGTGATTTGTCGGCGTTGGGAGGTGCCAAGTTCTGGCTTAACCTCAAACGTCTTCCGTGCTTCCGTCGCGGTGTGCCCGTTGTGGAGCATGTGACTCTCAGTTTTGTGGCCTTGCATGCGTTGGGTATCCTTGTCGGACCACGAGGATGGTCTGGGTGAGACGTAGTGGTGATGTGGATGCCGTTTCGCGTGTTGAGGTTTCTCCGCGTGTGTTTGCCGTCCCTGTTGGACCGCGAGGAAGGTCTGGGTGAGACTAGTGGTGGGTGGCGGTGGACGTTGTTCCGTGTGTTGCGGATCCTCCGCGAGCATGTTGTCGCTCTGGTTGTGTCTCTCGCGTGGCTTCTCGGTTGGGCTAGTGACCGATACCAGCGGTTGCTAGTAGCGTGAGGCTGTTCCCCTGAGACTTGTGGTCGGTTCTCGGGCGATTCTTGCGTGCTGTTGGCAACTGCGTCCTCTGTCGGGTCTTGGTGGCTACAGAGTGAGTTGCTGGTGGGTTGGTCCCAACAGCGAGGTCTGTTGGTGACTACAACCGTGTAGTTTTCGACTGGTGTTTTCTGCTGTTTAGCCTGGATTTGGCGTCGCTCGGCACCGGTGGGGTTGCCGTTCTGTCTGGGCGTCCCTCCGTATGGCTGGAGTGAGCCATTGGTTTCTCGGCGTTGTGCTTCCGGAGTGTGGGAGCATGTGTGAGCCGTTGGTTCTCCAGCTTCGTGAGTTCCGCGCGTGTTTGGTGGTGCGATTGTGCCACGAGGAAGTCGTGTTGAGAACTTAGTGGCTTTTTCGCGTTGGTCTTGCGTTTACTCCTATGTTTTGTTTTGTGCCTCGGGATCTCCTGGGCTTGTCCCAATTTCGAGGACGAAATTGTTTTTAAGGGGGTAGAATGTAAGACTCGGCTTCCGGCTTCTTTCGGTGTCCTGGATGACTGGTGTCGCGTCGTGGGTGCCCGACGCGACAGTCATCCGGTGTCGCGACAGGGAGGTCTGTCGCGTTCTTGTCGCGCCCTGGGTTGCCGTTCGCGTTCTTGTCGCGGACCGGTCAACGGGTCGCGACAGTGTTTTGTCGTGTTGCGCTGACCGGTCGTCTGACGCCTGTCAGAGTGGCAGGCGTGTCAGTCCGGCCCTGTAGGGTTGTCGCGCGCCCGTGGGGGGCGCGTTCTGGTCGCGGTCCGTTGACCCGTCGCGTTCTGGGTACCGGGCGCTTAAGGCGCAGGCCGGATACCCTTTCCCCTCTCTCTCCTTCCCTTCTCCTTCTCCCTCCGGCGGTGCTCCGCCTCCCCCTCTCCCCTTTGTGTGTTTCAGGCGAGGAGGAGGGCAGTGCGTGGTGCCGTAGCATCGTGGACCTTGCGTGGAGCGTGGAGGAGGTGGCCAACTGACGTGAAGGGCCCCTCGTGGGTTCGTTCTTCGTGAAGGTAGGGATTTCTTGTGCCCTCTCCCATCCGGGTGGATCAGGAGCCCTCGGGGTTTTGTAGATAGTCTTACAGCTTTCCCCATGCTCCCCTCCCCCGTGTGCGCTTGTGTGTAGCTCGTGGGCGGCCCCGGGATTGAGGATCCCGGTGGTCTGCCTCCCGGCTGATGTTGCGGTCGTGCGAACGCGACGCGACATCAGTAGAGGCGTCGCCCCGATCGGGCGCGACTTATCGCGGTGCATGGGCGACCGCGATAAGGATCGCTGTCGCGACCTGGTTTCCAGTCGCGACAGGGTTGCTGTCGCGACGCGCCGCCCCGTCGCGTCAGGGTGTTGTCGCGGTGCCCTTCCCTGTCGCGATGGTATCGCGACGGCCTGTGGGGGCGCGACAGTGCCTGTGGTTGCCTCGGTTGTTTCCGTGGCCGGTTGTGTGTCGGCCGTGTGCCCCAGGGCAGGCCTTGCCTTAGGACTTTCTGGAAGGGACGCGGCAGGTTGCCTCCCGACGTTTAGCAACCGAAGGTGACGCCTTCGTGGCCGTTTGTCCTGGCAGTGGTGCCAGGAGGGTCGCGTCTGTTAATAATCGATTGACTGGCGGTCAATCGATATTAGTAGTAGTAAGCGAGGGTTTCCGTGCTAGCTGGTAGTGTTCCGAGACTCCGGCTTTTCCCGTGCGTGGTTAGTTGGCCGACGACCCTCTTGAGGGTCTGTGCGTGCCTCGTGCTTGCTGGGCTTGTCGTGTGTTACAAGCCAGCAGTTCGGCGTGGTTTTGTTGTGCTGCCCCGCCTGTTCTCTTTTCGCCGGTGCTTGGCACTTGAGGGCTTGTCCCGTTCAGAGGTTGTCTCCGTTGCCTGGGACCACCATCTCGGGAGCCTGTTGAGGGAGTACTCCGGGCTACGAGTGTGCTCGAGTTGGCAGCCGACAGGGCGGACTTTGGAGCTGAGGCGAAAACGAGGTTGGACAGCGGCGCTGAGTCGTTTGTAGAGCTCTCTTATCTGGGTCTGGGACGCCGAGGGGTTCGGAGTGCTTTCCTGGCGCAGACCAGACAGTCCTTTGTCTCACTGCCTCTCTCTGCGTTGGGTCCGGAGCCACGTAGTGGTGTCAGGCGTGAGGCCGTAGCTTGGCCAGGCTGCGGTGTTGCGTGCGTTGTGTGTTTATGTGGCGGCTCTATCTCGCCCTTCGCGGGGGCGGATGCAGGAGCTAGGCTAGCGAGCAGAGCGTGTGGGACTGCGGGTCCCCCTCTTGGTTGCTAGCGGCGGTGGCTTGGTTGCTGTTGTTGTGACGGCGTTTTCCTCACGACGTTTCCAAGTGTTCCTCGTTGCCCTAGCTTGCATGGCAGTTTTAGCCTAGCTGGGCTTAGCTCCCGTGGGCGGCGTGGTCTGGCCTTGGGCAGACCCGTGCTTCTGGTGGTTCCCGCTTCGGTGTTCTCTCGGTTCCGTGGTCCCGTTCTTGGGTGCCAGCTGTGATGGCACCGAGTGTGTGCTCTCCGACCTGGTGGTGTGTCCACGGTCCGAGGTGGTTCTACTTGTGGGCCTCGACCTTGTAGAGGTCTGAGGTGGCCGTGCTTGCGGTGAGACGTCGTTCTCACTTGGTTGTTCCGTGGTCTCGGCAGGTGTGCTGAGCACTGCTTCCGCTTTGTGCCCGACCATTGGTTTTTGCAGGAGTCGTGTGTGTGCCCGACCTGGGTTGGTGGTCGTGGTGTTGCGATGTTCTCTTCCGCTGCTTAGTAGTACCCTGCTGTAGGTGTTACTCGCTTACAACTTTCTAGTGTAGTTCCTATTTTCGGAGTCCTGCTGCTCTGGTCGGTGAGGGACTGGTAATCCCTACTGGGCCTTGTTCGCGAGGCTCACCCCCCTACTTCCTTCAGCTAGGGGGCTCGTCGTTGTGGGAGCTCGGTGTCGGACGGGTTGCGGAGGCGGCTGTGGTGCCGTGTTTTTGTCAGCAGCAGTGAGAGCGAGCATTGTGAGCTCTTGTAGCCTGAGTGAGCTGAGAGTTGTGCTTTGCAAGTCCTCGGGGTATGCCCCTTAAGGACTGCACCTTTCTTCTTGTACCTGTGCTTTTGCTTGGGACGCGTTGTACTAACTTTTGTATATTGTACACATTGTTATAGTTATTGGAATCAGTACACATCTCACTAGACTAATTCTCTAACCCTTCCGGGTCTTCGGACTTGTGGGTGGCGACGCGAATTTCGGGGCCCTGGTGGGGTCTGGGAGGTCGGGTCGTTACACGCTGCCTGAGGTTCAGATCTCTCTATGTGAAGACATACTGCAAACTCCTGTGGTCCATGAACACCTCAAACACCTCTCCGTACAAGTAATGTCTCCACAACCTTAAGGCAAACACGACCGCTGCAAGCTCCAAGTCGTGTGTCGGATAGTGCTGGTTATGCTTCTTCAGCTGCCGAGAAGCATAAGCGACTACCCTCCCGTGCTACATCAACACGGCACCAAGACCAGTCCCTATAGCACCGGTGTAGACAACAAAACCACCGCTACCAGACAGTACAACAAGGATCAGAGCTGAAGTCAGCCTGCTCTCCAGCTCTTGGAAACTCTGCTCACACTCTGCTGTCTGCACGAACCTGGTGTCTTGCTTGGTCAACCTGGTCAACGGCTCAGCAACCCTGGCAAAGTCCTGCACAAACCTCCTGTAGTATTCTGCCAGCCCCAGAAAACTGCGAACCTCTGCAACTGTAGTAGGCTGGCCCCATGAAACCACGACCTCAACCTTGGCGGGATCCACCGCCACACCTGCACCTGAAACCACGTGACCGAGGAAGTGCACCTCCTTTAGCCAAAATTCACATTTGCTGAATTTGGCATAAAGTTGATGACTCCTGAGTGCTTGCAACACTAGCCTCAAGTGAACCTCGTGCTTCTCTGCCATCCCTGAGTATACCAAGATGTCATCCACGAACACCACCATGAACTAGTCCAGGTACTCTCGGAACTCGCTGTGCATCAACTCCATGAAGGCTGCCGGTGCATTCGTGAGCCCAAAAGGCATCACGACAAACTCGAAGTGGTCGTAGCGGGTATGGAAGGCTGATCTGGCAATATCTGACTCTCGGATCCTCAACTGGTAGTAACCCAACCTCAAGTCAATCTTCAAGAACACTGAAGCTAAATGCAACTGGTCGAACAAATCATCAATCCTGGGCAACAGATACTTGTTCTTCACTGTTACCTGATTCAGCTGCCGATAATCGATGCACATCCTGAGACTACCATCCTTCTTCCTCACAAACAATACAGGCACACCCCAGGTGAACGACTCGGACTAATGAAGCCCAACTCGAGTAACTCATCGAGTTGACGCTTCAACTCACGCAGCTCTGCCGGCGCAATCCAGTACGGTGCCTTGGACAAAGGCATTGTCCCCGAAAGCAACTCAATGGAGAAATCTACCATCCGCTCCGGCGATAAATCAGGTAGATCCTCCGGAAACATGTCAGCAAAGTCACAATAACAGGCACATTTGAAACAGATAGCTCACCAGAATATGAGAAACTCACAGAAGCAAGAAAAGGTACACAACCATCTCGAATAAGGCACCGAGCTCGACAGAAGGAGATGAAAGGTCGGCGGGTAGACCGTGTACCTCGGAAACAAAGCACAGGTGCTCCAGTATCTCGAACCGCACGGTCTTTCGCTGACAGTTCACCAGCGCAAAATGTGCCTCAACCAATTTATGTCGAGGATGGCATCGAAGTCGTGGAGCTACAAGGCAAACAATCTGGCTGGTAGAAGGTGGCCCTGTACCTCGACGGTGACACCCTCTAGGTAACCCAGAGTACGCACATAGTCACCCATCGAAAGCTCAACAGCTAGGTCATAGGTCCACTCTGGAGCAAACTCAGTCAAAGAACTAAAGAACTCCTCTGAAGCAAAACCGTGTGTGGCACCCGAATCAATCAAAACATGAGAAACTCTACCAAGGATAGGAACCATACCGACAACCAGATTAGAGGCCTCTGCCTCCTCTCTGGTGATGTTCATCACCTGACCGCGACCACGTCCTCGCTGTGGCTGCTGCTGACGCTACTGCGACTGCTGGAACTGCCCCTGGTGCTCCTGCTGACGCTGCGCCTGCTAGGGTGGAGGGTACTGTGCCTGCAGTGTCTGCTGAGTGTACTTGGTCGGTGCCAACTGCTGCTGCCCCTACCTCAATGGACAGTCCCGCCTGAAGTGACCTTGCTTCCTGCAGTGAAAACAACCCATGCCCTGCTCGCTTCGCTCTGCTCCCTGTTGCACAGACCGCTCCACTGGTTGCTCCAGCTGACGTCGCTTCTACTGTGACTGCTGGTAATGACGCCTACCTCCTCGAGAGAACAACTTCTTTAGCTTCGAGGTTAGGCCAGCACCGCCTGTCCCCGAAGAAGAAGACACACTCCCTCGACTACCCGAAGGACGCTGGTACGAAGTAGGCCTTGCCGAACCTCCTCCCTACTATGGCTGGAACCGACACTCCCTCTCCAAGGCGGTAGCCCTCGCAATTGCCAACCCCAATGTGTCACAGAGGTGGCCAGCCATGGCCCACCTCAACTCCGAGCGTAGTCCACTAATGAACTGCTCAGTGCGAGCCTCCTCACTAGTGGCAAGGTTGGGGACATGTCGTAGAAGCTGCACGAACCTCTGGTGGTACTGCGCCACAGTCAACTCTCCCTGCGTCAGCTCGTGGAACTGGTCCCTCCTCTCACGGTAGGCATAGTCGGGGAAGTACTCGCCGAGAAAGGTCTCTAAGAACTGCTCCCAGGAAATCTGGTCCAGCCTCCTGCCCTAAAAACTGGTCTGCCTCACTGTCCTCCACCACTCATGGGTTGACCCCTTCAGCTGATATACTGTAAGTCTGACCTGATCCTGCTCTACACAGTCCATGGTCTCGAAGGTGAGCTCGAGCTCATGAACCCAACTCTCTGCCTTGTCTGGATCATAGTCTCCATAGAACATCGGAGGCCGAAGTCGAAGGAACATCTCATGAAGTGCTATGCGGTCCTCCAGTGCTGCCGCTGCAACTGGAATCTGCTGTCGTACCACTGGTGGTACCTCTGGCTGAACTGGTACTACCTGCGGGGTCGTTGGTGGCTGCTCCTCTGCTGCCATCTCTGCAAACTGCTGACCTCCTGCTGGCATCTGCTGGTACTGCCAAGGTGCCTGGAACATCATCCTCCACCACTGCTCCAAAACCTCTAGCGGGGGCGGGGGTGGAAACCACTGTTGCTGTTGTGCCCCTTGCTGCAACGGGACACCCTGCGGCAACGGAACATTGGCTGGTCGAACTGCTGAGGCTGAGCATCCACTAGCACATGCTCGACTGCAACCGACTCATCCGATGCGTCATCCTGATGCTCCATCAGCTCTCGAACCTGTCTGCGTCTATGTGGAGGCATGTCCTGTGACACAGACTAACATTCAAGTTAACAGAAATAACCCGGTGGCTAGCAGTGTTACTTGTACTTTCTATGGGACTTGCATTGTCACTTAGTTCCATTATAAGTCTTGATAGACCCTTGCTCTGATACCACTTTAACGGCCCCGACGCCCAGACCCCCAGCTCCCACCAAAGATCAACCATCGGCACCGCCGCCCACAGGCCCGAAGACTCGGAAGGGCTAACTGACCAGTCTAACAAGATATGTAACATGAGTAAGTACAACAACACACTAAAAGTACCAACAAGTGAAGGAAAAGTGTCCAACACGGTGTACAAGTCTAGTACAGTCCCAAAGTAAGCAAAGTACAAGTGCAGAAATAAAGGGGATAACAGGTCCCTTAGGGGCATACCCTGAGGGTGAAGTAAACAAGTCTGGGGAACACTGCTCACGGAAGACGCTGTCTAATACGGCCCCGTCTCCTCAGCCCGCCGCAAAGAGTGCTTCTGTGAAGTCTCACCTATAAAGGAGGGAATATGCTTCACGAAGAAGCCCAGTAGGGACTACCAATCTCCCACTGGTTCTAACAGAAGAATAGATCTATATGTGCATAAATTAAATAAAGCGAGTAAATGTATTCTACTAACAGAGTAAGTGCGGAAGCGTAAAGAAACTACACGGTCAACGGTCTAAGCTAAATGTCAGGACCGGAAACCTGTGTAAACCCCGGCACTAGGAAGAACCCAAGGCTGTAAACACAGAGAGTAAACAATTGCCCCAGACAAAGACACTAGCCACATAAACACTACACTAGTCGACCGATCAGGTGCGCCATGCGCCTTACCCTCAACTGACAGTCCATGTCTAGCACTTCCCGTTGGAGTGAGACGTGGAACTAAAGTAAGCACAACTGTCGTAGTCTGGCCGGACTATGGTCCCACGCCTGGCCCCTCTAAATGGTACCAAAACCATGTAGAGTGAGGCAGTGAGAAAAGGACTAGCTGATCTGCGCCGGAAGAGCACCAAACCACCTCGGCATCCCAGACTCAACTAAGAGAGCTCTACAAATGACTCTACGCCGTTGTCCCCACTGTTTTCCCCTCTACTACCAGAGTCCGTGACTCGAGCTCGCCCGCCGCCCGGAGAGCTCTCTCAAACAGGTGCGCGGGGACCGGGGGTCCAAGTAATGATAACAACCTATCTCGTGGACAAGCCCTCAAGTTCTTAGCAACAGACAAAAGACTAGAGTAGGACTGTGCTAGGAAACATCACAGGTGCCAAGAAAATAGAGTTGCAGCGGAAGGAAAACTCCGAACAGGTCACTAAGCCACTCTCTGTCTGAGAAGGTGACACAAGGGCTGTCGCCACCAGAAGGCGACACCCTGTTTGTCGCGACCTAGGTCAAAAGGCGATAGAGAACCTATCGCGATCAGGTCGCGACAAGGGCATTGTTGCGACCACAGCCAGAGGTCCAGGTGACCACCTGAGACCTCCCACAACACACGGTGAAAACAGGTAAGAAGGTGACAACCACCCTATTGCAACCAGAACGCGACAGGGTGGGCGTCACTTTCCCACACTAGAATGTGACATATCAGGTTGTTGCGATCTGGGTTGTGACACCAAACGTGTCGCGACCATAGACTTACACACTCGAGAGCATCCCTTCCCAACCATGCACCTCAAATCCGAAAAATACAAGGGGAGGGGAGCATGGAGAATGATTTATACATGTCAATAAAGCTTAAACCACCCTTATAAACACCCATGCATGCTATGAAGACGAAGCTACACTCCAGAATCCCGCATGCAAGCATGGATCCCTCAACACCCATACCTCATCCCAAGCACAAATCAAGCCAAGTAATCATTCCAAAGGATCCACAATCACACATGCACACCCTAGCATGGATTCTAAGGCTTGGAGAAGGGGGTTGGGAGGCCCTAGCATTGTAGAACTAGGGGAAAAGCAAGGAGTTCCTACCTCAAAATGAAGAGCCAACCCGTTGGGGTCTTCTCGTGTGCATGGCCACCTCCTCCTCGCTCCAAGCTCCACAAAGACTCCATCCACGAGCCACGAACATCCTACTGAGGAAGAGTCACCACCACAAGGAGAGCGAGCCACACCTCGTCGGAGAAGCACCACACCGGGAAGAAGAACCTCAACACCAACACAAGGGCAAAGCACCCTACAGAAACCCCCACACCTCACCACAAGTCCTCACACTCTCCCCACGGTGGAAGAAACACAGAGAGGGTCGGAGAGGAGAGACACAGGCAAAATGGGGAAGAAGAAGGGGTGTTCTGCGGCCTGTGCACGTTTAAGCCTCGGAGTTGAGAACGCGACAACTTGCCTGTCGTGTTCACTTACTGAACGCGACGGACAACCTGTCACGATCTCATGGTCCTGGTCAAACTTGCCCAACGGGAATGCCACGTGTCAAGCTCTCAGACCTGAAAACTTAAACGCGACGCTTGACACATTGCCTTCACTATGTCAGGGTTGACACTTGTCCCAACTGTCCTGACAGCAAAATGACAAAACTGCATGCTGGGGTTAGAAGGCTGAACGTGACAACATGCCTGTCGTATTCACTACTAGAATGCGACAGCCACCTTGTTGCCTTCAGAAGGCGACAGCCTGATGCATCGCAACCTTCATCCGAAGGTGGCTGACCAACAAGAGGGGGATGTTACATTCCAACACGAATTGGGGAGAGAAATCCTCCATGGAAGGAAGGACACACCCAATTTCTCACCCAAGGGTTTCCTAATTCAAATTAGGCAAGTAAAGTGACATACTCCTTTAAATAAGCCCCCTCTCTCCAATGGGATGACCCCTAGGGTTGCTGAGGTCGTGCTTGGAGGCTGGGAGACGCAAGGAGGAAGGCTGAGAAGAAGCAGCTCGTGCTGTTCTTCATCTGCGACCTGCACTTGATCCCTTCAAGATCATCACCAAAGGTTAGTCAAACCTCGACCAAACCATGCAAGGCATATACCCTTGGAAGAGGGTTGAGTCTAGTTTCGAATGGCAACATTTTTCCCAATTTGTATTCAGTGGATCATGAGTATTAGGCATTTTCCTCCATACCTCTCTGTGGAGTCATTTTTAGACCGAGTGTTCAACATAGAACTTGTTGCCCTATGAGTCTACTTTCATTTGGCACTAGTTTCCCCAATTTTTGTTGACTGTATTGAGAGTATTAGTCCAACATGAACACTGTGTCAGATTCACGTAGTCAGTCACAATACGTTTTATTACCCAGTCAAACGACCTTTGTTTCTCGATTATTTGCTATTGTACAAAGTATTGGAAGTACTCTAAGTAAAAGAGGTGGTTTCATTGATTTGGATTATCCTAGCATTTGTTTTTATTTTTCAAACCCACAGGTGTCAAACCTAGTTTGATTCAGACTAGGAAAAGCCCCAAACAAAGCCCCTGCACTGGAATCAGGAAGATGACGAGTCGACCTGTCACCTTTAGAAGGTGACAAGAAGGCTGTCACCTTTAGGGATCAGAAGGCGACAGCCTTCTGGTCGCCTTCTTGAAGGCGACAGTATGCTTGTCCCCATCTGAACATAGAGGGTAGGTCAGCCCTATTTAGCCCGTTTGACGTCGTTTTCGTGCCCCATTTTCTCTTGTGCAAAGATATTTACTGTTTACATGCATTTATCAACCCATATAAGTGTAAAACATGTTCACATGATGTTTAATTGATCTTAATTTATTAACCATGTTCTCTACCTGCCGATTATTCACATCTAGCCTTGTTAGCAAACTTGCTAAACATATAATGAAACTTGCTAAAATTGGTCATGCATGTTTTAGTACTCATGATACTTGCCATATATAGAGTTTCCAAAAATTAAGTTTCCATAATCGGATTCACACACGCACTCGAGCGATTCTCATGTGCGGCATGCGCATACACTCCAGCACAATAGGAAAGCCCTTCTTGGCTTGTGGTGAACTCTCCGTCGGATATTCCTTCTACCGGACTAATGACCCCTTGACCAAGGCCTCCGTAAGTCTCCTCTGACCATGGATTCCCACATGGCGCCGAAGCAGGTTGTACCATTGAAGTACCCAGAAGTTAGTGTGCACGTATCTCTCTTCTCTTGACATTCTTGACGAGATATTCTCTTTTCATCTTGACTCTGGAGTACACTTCTATTGGACATAAGACCAAATATTATAAAGTGTTTGGATTAAATTGAAAATACGCCGTTATGTTTCGGATTGAACTCTGAACTATCACCTCAACTATCGTGACATTATTGAACTCTTGTTACTGGCCATGAATGACTGTGGGTATCTACATTTGAAATTAAGTGAGATGCGGATCGGGCATGACGAGTGTCCAAGGGCTCCAGTCTAGCCCCAATGACAGAGAGTCATAAATAGACTGTTAACCATGGGGTATAATGATTACTGGCGTTGCATCTGCGCTGGGAGTACTTGCGTGTTGAATGCTAGATACAATAACCACATACACGTGTCCTATTGTGCATTTCAAGGTGGATCTTTCCTTGGTACACATTAGTGTCTTCGTGCTTAATTACTATTACATGTTAAAAGTTCTTACTCGTGCGTGCTTACTTGCTTGCTAGTGAAATGGCCAATCTTGTTACATGCTATCTTGTTCTTGCTTGTTACCATATTGCTAGATCATTGTACACTCTATCTTGAGATCTTGAATACAACCTTCTTGCTAGACTGATCTTTACATCTCTTGATCGTACTATCTTGCATGATACACTGTACACGTGTTACTACCGCCATTTTAATTGCATTGTACATATCATGTTTTATACCTTCTAGCTTTTAAATTGTTAACCACCTATATCATTGCTGGAAGATGTAAATCCTACTGGGCGAGTGCGCTCATTCCCTACTTTCCAACCTTTCAGGTGAACAAGATACTGATGACGTAGAGAACCTAGACTACACTGGGGATGAACAAGAGTGAAGAGTGCTCTCTAGCCTTTGTATTGAAGTCTTGTTATCATAATGATATAGTTGAGAGAAATAGAATGATGTAGTAGGTGTGAGAGTAGTGAGAATAGTATGTAATTTTCCCTTTATTTGTCTTAGTCTTGTAGTTTGATTTGAGTTGGAATATGTACTAGTTCCCATTTTTAAATGAAATAAAGAGATTGAGTTTTATTATGAGCACAAATAGTTGTGTTATATGTGATTGCTCACTAGAGGCTTATTTGCCGACTGTTCATGTCTCGGAATATCGACTTTAACTCTTCAAATATTATCTGCTGCGTAATTCTCGGGACGTGACATAAAGGGACCTATGTACCTCCGGATCAACTTGCCTTTCTTACTAAATTTCAATACACCTTTTGTGTGAGAAACTCTCAAAAAGACATAGTCACCCACCTCAAATTGAAGTGATCTGCGCCTGGTATCTGCATAGCTCTTCTGACGACTCTGGGCTGTTTGTAACTTTTCCTTTATGAATCGAACCATTTCTGTACACTACTGAATGAGTTCTGGCCCCATAACTTGCCTCTCTCCAACTTTATGCCAATTAATGGTGTTCTACATGGTCTGCCATATAAAGCTTCATATGGTGCCATCCCAATACTCCTATGATAGCTGTTATTGTATGCAAATTCTACCATTCCCAGATGGTGATCCTAGCTGCCTCCCCATACTAAGCAACAAGCTCGCAACATGTCTTCTATAGGTTGGATAGTCCTTTCCGTCTGCCCATCTGTCTGACGATGATACACCGAGCTGTACCTCAATTTGGTGCCAACTACCCTTTGTAGACTCTTCCAGAAATTATATGTGAACCTTGGATATCTATGTGAAACAATAGTCACTGGGATACCATGCAACAATATTATCCTATCCACATATAATCTGGCCAACCTGTCCACTGTCCATGACATGCTCATAGCTAATAATCTGCATACCTTAGTCAATCTGTCAACACCCAAATGCCATTGTGTCCTGCTACTGTCCTGGGTAATCCTGCCACAAAGTCCATAGCAATATCATTCCACTTCCATTGTGGATTGGTAACGGCTGTAGTAATCCCCCTGGTCTTTGATGTTACGTGTCACGTCCCGAGAATACGCAGCGGATATTATTAATTAATTCGAGTCGATATTTCGAGACGTGGACAGTCGGCAAATAAGCCTCTAGCTAGCGCGCACTAAATGTGTATCAACATAACATCATAATAGGGCCCAAATGTTGAACTCAATTATAAATTATATTCAAATCTCAACTCTTTGTATTCAAATGGAAACTAGTACAGGACTAAGACTCAATAAAAGGGAAGTACATTAATCCTCACTTCCTACTACATTGTACTAACACTCAAAGCAAATTACTATAACTGGACTCATAGTTGGAACGCTCTTCACTCGGACGCATTCCCATCCTCGACTGCTCTTCCTCTTGAACTTCATAGTCACCTAGATGGGGTAAAAGTAGGAATGAGAAAACTAGCCCAGTAGGATTTATATCTCAAGTGCGGGCAATGATATAAGTGATTAACATTTTAGAACTAGGCAAGTACGATGAATGATATGCAGGTACGAATAAAACTCGTTAAAACATGATATATAAACAAGCTAGAGAGAGTGAACAAGATAGAACAAGATTTAGAAGGATTACAAGATAGAACTAGCAATAGATCACTTTGTACAAGCACGCAAGATTTCACTGATGTCAAGAACGCAAGATATCACTAATTGCAATAAATGCAGGATGGCCATATCACGCAAGCAAGCAAGCAAGAATGTACGAGAACGATCAAGTAACACTAATCAGGCACGTAGACGCTAATGTACACCGAGAAAAGATCCATCAGGAATGTACACTAGGACACGTGTATGTGGTATTGTATCTATCATTCAACAATCAAGAAAGTACTCCCAGCACAGATGCAACGCCAGTAATCATTATACCCCATGGTTAACAGTATATTTATGACTCGCCGTCATTGGGGCTAGACTGGAGCCCTTGGACACACGCCGTGCCCTGTCAGCAATCTCATGAAACATTTTTAAATGTAGATACCCAAAGTCATTAATAATGGCCAATGAGATTTCAAAAAGTAAGCTTATGTAATGTCATGTTCATGATGATGAGGAGAACAAGTAATAAGTAATTGAACATGATTTCATGAGTACAATGGTCAAGAGATAAATTTGGCAGCATAACGGTACGATTTACTTTATATTCAATCTTTACATTAATGGCTTTAGTCCAGTTTGTAAGTCACACTCACGAGAACAATAAGAGAAAGGAAGTGCGTGCTATCTCCAGGGAACTTCAATGGTACAACCAACTCGTCGGCCATGTGGGAATCCATGGTCAGAGGAGATTTACGGAGGCCTTGGTGAAAAGGTCGCTAGTCTACCGATTCGGAATGACCGGTTAGAGAGTTTCTAATTTCCCAAGAAGGGCTAACTAACAGTGCTAGTGTGTAGTGCGGTACGCGTGTCTCAATTCACAAACCATCAGTCTCAAACTCGTAGGAAGCACTTGACAAAAAACTATGCACTTTAACTAATCATGGTTTGCAAGATTTTATGATAACTCTTATCATTTAAACATGGTAGAATCAGTAGGAAGATTAATCACGAGTAGCACGAATGGATCATAACATTTAAGGAGCACTTAGAATAGCATTCATGTAATTAAAGCTTTTAAATGGGTTAATCAATTTTAAGCCATTAAATAACAATCATGTAATGATCAGACCCAAGACATGCAACTACACAGTAATATCACGTTTAAACAGACCTCGGGTATATACGGTAAAATTTGCAAGAAAACACATGGTTTCAGGTAAAAATCCTGAGATCGCGACATGGGTATATAAGGAAGGCGACATGGGTGTCAGGCTCGGAGTCAGATCGC
>JACBKR010005416.1:0-18538 GCA_014218235.1 Colocasia esculenta | reverse complement strand
TTTCCACTCATTTATATAATCTTTGTTAAATTTAATTATTTTTATTAGTTAATTTAATTTTTATTTTTTTATTAAAATATCTATAAAATACTATTCATTCAAATTGTGTTTTTATTTTATTTCTCCTACTTTAAATTGTCTTTGTCAAAGTTACTTATTTTTTATTAGTTATCTAATTTTTTTATTTTTTAAAAATATTAAAAATAAAAAAATTGATGAATAGTGTTAATACACAATGAGTATATGACTTGCTCTCATTTGCGTGGATCATAAGATCTCATATCCCTCCATATAATTTTATATTTTCCTAACAACCAAATAGACAATTATTTTTTCATTTTCACGTAAAAATTATTTCGTGATAAACTATCTCCCTCTTAAATTGTTTTACATACAACCACATGGACCCTTCGTCAAATCTTCCACTCCATCTCCTAGCTACTTCTTGTCTCCTAGCATCTCTCTGTCTCTCTATATCTATATATATATCTATCTATCCATCTATCAATTTAAGAGTAAAACTGTCCAAAGAAAATTTTATATGGGTGTACAGAAAAAATGTATTCCCCAAGTCAGTCACGACATATTACCGTTATTACGGCAAGATTTCTAGTGCAAGTATTTTTACATAACAGGATTTCTGGTGACATACTGCAAAAGGAATTTGGTGGTATATATAGTTGTCAAAATAATCTTCTTATGTACATAATTGTAGAAATACTATGTTTATGTTAATTAATATAACCTCCCATGGTGACAATTAATCCACATGCAAAAGGAAAGAAATCCTAGCAATGCTATCAAATAAATGTAGCCAACCTAGATTAAGATGTGACAAGTTAAACATTTGTTCGTGATGTTTTTCAAACATTTTCTAGTATATATGCATTACATGTGAAAAAAACCACCGAATGTGGAAGTTCGACTTTATTCAGTTCATGTGTCTTCATTCTTAAAAGTGCACCTTATTTGATTCTGAAATGTGCACCTAATTTGATTCTATTTAACCTTAAATAACAGTTCCATAATACATGTCAAACTCTGTAATGAGTGGATTAATAATCATGCAAACTCTATATTAAGATAAACTATGTTAGCCATTATTCCATATGTATGCATTCTTGGGCAAATCATGGAATCAAAGAACAAAGCTGTATCCGATGCATGCAGTGTCGGAATTATTTGTCCGTCATAATAGACTTATATGAAACCGTATTTTTCTAATGTAGATCTTTGTAGATTATTACAAATTATTATTTCTGAATATCCGATCATAAGTTGGCATGCCCTATTTGTGAGGTGTATAACAACATTTCTCTAACATACATGATCATATATCGCTACTCGTTTTTTTTTTTCATGTCTCAAAAAATTTTTATGTTGAAGCTGCCATCTTTTGCCACTCCGTGAGTATGATATTGATGTTAAAAGGACACATGTGGTTTATCTACATATGTCCTGGTTTTTGTGGAACCAAGTGCAGCTTCATCATTTGATGCAACTGAAAAAAGGAATAGAGGTGTCAATGGATCTGTTAGATCCGAAGATCCGATCCGGACCGAGAGATTAAAACCGGAGTCGGGTCACTTTTTTTGATCCGAAAAGACATTTCGGGGCATTTCTCCCTGCTCCAAAATCCTCTCCTTCCGGGGCGCCCCGATCCGAAGAAGCAGAGGATGAGGGTTCTCCATTTCCCTCCTCCGTCGCCGTTCTCGTCTCCGAGCGGGAGCCTCCTCCACTGGCTACTTTTCGTATCTCCGAAACCTTAACATGTGAGACTCCCCGATTATGCGATCTTGACCTCGACGGTCTTTGGCTTCTTGGGCTTCGGTGGCGGCAGCTTCTCCACCGTCACCGTGAGCACCCCGTCCTAGTACACGGCCGAAGGATGGCGACGTCGCCATGGGCAAGCGAGGGCACAGTACGCGGAGGATGGGGAGGGGAAGGAGGAGGGGGGCGCGCGCGGGTGGGGGTTCTGGGGTGGGGGATGGGGAGCAGCGCCGGGGAGGGGGCACCGGGGTGGGGTTCCGGGGGGGATAGGGAGTAGCGCCGGGGCGGGGGGGGGGGGGGGGGGGGGCGCCGGGGAGGGGGGAGCAGCGCGGGGGCCGGGTGAGGGGGAGCAGTGCCGGGGAGGGGGGCGGGCAGGGGTGGCGAGGGGAAGGAGGAGGGGGGCGCGGGTGGGGGTGCCCGGGGGGCGCAAGGGGGGCTCGGGGTGAGGGTTCCTACGCAAAGTTCTTCCTTCGCCGGAGGGCTGCTGGAGATCCCCTTCTTGAAGGTGGAGTCGTTCACGAGCTCAAAGCTGCGCAACCTCATCGCCCTGGAGCAGTGCTGCCCGCAGGTCGGGAGCTACTTCACTAGCTACGCCATCCTGATGGACAACATCATCAACACGGAAGGCGACGTCGCCATCCTTCAGGGCTCCAACATCATCGAAGGCGGACGATCCAACGCAGGCGAGGGAGGCGAAGAGGAGGACGGTGACGGCGGCGACTGAGGTGAGAAATCGGATTCGAATCTTGACCTGAATCCGGAATATAAATTTGGATCTTGATCCGAATCTGATCCGAAATGTGTTTTGATTTCGGATCCGAGTTCGGATCACACCGAATCCGACCCGGATCCGGTCCGTTGACACCCGTAAAAAGGAAGCCTTTAATTTTTAACATAGATGATCAATGTACAGTCTTTGCTGTAGGTGTGATTTCCCATCTTTTGTCATTCAAGATCATGGGCTTTATTGATGTTGGAGATTCAAGAAATATGATGCATATATTGCATCACAAATATACACATACGTAAGTGAATAGTTCAATAATGAGAACGTATTTAAGAAATCTTGAAGGCAATATATTTAGCAATCGCATATAAGTCATGGTGGAAGTTGGGCTTCTTCTCATGTATGTCAATAATTCTCCACCATTTCTAAAATGTTGTGAATGCAATTCTTCTTCATCTTTTCTTTCACTTCATTCGTAACTTCGTATAAGTAATCTCCGTTATTTTTATCTTCTTCATCAACCATCTTTGATACTTATTCGATAGGCTCTATCAACTTCAAATAATAGAAAAGTTGGTCCCTAAAATTGTACTTATTATCAAGATAACTATTTTATGCGCAACATCTCTCGATGTACTAATATATGTGCTAAGCACTTAGAACATCGGATGTGGATATCAACTCATGTCTATACTTATATAAAAATCTCCAATACAACAAATTTAGAGACAAATCTCGTTGAACAAGGACGAGATGTATCATGTCTATTAGTGCAATATTCGTCATGGATAGAACTTTGTTATATCTATAATACATGGGGTTTGAACCTAGGTCTATTATAATACTCTGAATAACCTTGAATATTATTATGTTACGTTCAATTCTCCATCATTAAAAAAAAAATACATGTAAGTTAGATCCTAATTTTCCAATTCAAGGGTGGCGATGGTCAGAAGTAGTGGGCGGAGGGCGGAGGCTCCAGGGGCATCTGGTGATCCATCGAGCAAGAAGCTAAAAAAAGATTGAAAAATATTTTTCACGTGGTTTAGGATAGACTCAGTACTATCTATCTCAAGAGAAAGATTTATTATATTTGAAGAAGTACAGTAAATACAATTCACCTAAGATGGTAGCTTATGTGGCACTTTATTGGGTGCTTGTCATGTAGATATATATATTTTTTGAAATCAATTTTTTATTTTATTTTGGAGTTCAATTTTTTTATTTTAGAGTCTAACTTTTTATTTTAGAGTATAAAAATACTTAGGTTTCACATCAAAAGATAAGTTGGATTCTAAAATAAAAAAGTTGAGCTCCAAAATAGAAAGATTAAACTCCAAAATAGAAGGTTAGATTTCAAAAATAATAGGTCCACTTTTTTTAGGCTCCAAAATAAAAAGTTAAGTTCTAAAATAAAAAAATTTAGCTTCAAAATAGACGAGTTAGGCTCCAAAATAAAATAATTATTGTTTAAATAAAATCTACAGCTCACGTGGCGCCCAATGTCACATAGACTACCATGTTAAATGGATTGTACTTAGGACACTTCCTGAAGTACAATAATAAATAGTAAAAAATTTGATTTTTATTCTCTTGAGGGAGGAGCACTGAAACAACATCAAAGAGAAGCGAACGCTCAAACAGCAAAAAGAACAATCTTTTCTAACACAAAAAAATGGAATTGGATCCTCTACCTACCGTATGCAGTTCTGGTTAGCTTCGCCAAATCTTCCACTCCATCTCCCACTCCTTCTCTCTCTCTCTCCTCTCTCTCTCTCTATATATATATATATATATATATATATATATATCAATCTACCTATCTATAATTTAAGAGTAAAATTGTCCAAAGAAAATTTTATAAGAGCGTACAGAAAAAACTGTATTCCCCAAGTCAGTCATGACATGCATATTACGGCAAGATTTCTAGTGCAAATATTTTTACATAACAGGAATTCCGGTGACATATTGTAAAAGGAATTTGGTGGTACAGTTGTCAAAATAATCTTTAATTCCTCAGGTCGCACACTGTCATGTCCCGCCAATTTAGCAGCGGAATAAATTGGGGAGACATGATCAACGTGTATGGTAACGTAAATTGCGCATACATTCGCAAATATCAGAGCATCTAACAAACAATAATTGTAATAAACTCTTCATTTTATTGATAATTTATCTAAACTATTACAACTGCTAATTCAGAGCCAAAATATAAGGCTCAATAACATCATTACATTGAAAATGATAACTAAGCAACTAACTATCTAGACTCTATGATACTAAAGACATTCCATCGCTGTGACTCCAGGTCGCTCATCACTCCAGTCCATTCTCGTTGATGTGTGTAAGGTCATCATCCGACTTACCTGAAAACATAATGACAAATAACGAAGGGTGAGCGATAACGCTCAGTAGAACTTAATATCTCGTGTAAACAAACATGCTTTAAGTGATTAATGTCTTGTAAAGTAGGTCCACTAGAGAGAACGATCAAGTATAGTCAAGAGAATAATAGTATAAGATAACAAGTGAACGGTAATACATTTCAAAAGATTATTGCAAAACTAGGATGATAAAGAACTGACCATGTAACGAGATAGCGTGTAACGAGATAGCATGTATGGTTGCACAACAGTGCACTAGTCACGATAGCAAGTAACGTGTGTTTGGTTGATCATTTTATCAACCGAGAAAGTCTAGTATTATGATTGATTGATTGTCTTAGATTAAATCTTGATAGTCATGCGTTTGGTGTATGTCATCACCTGATCATTAGACCCCCGTGAGTTATAGCCCTTCAGGTGCTCCTCCCAAGGACCAGATCGGGCCCTTATTATGTTGCCTAGCATAGTCATGTTTGTTATCTTAGACAATCACAAAATGGCCAAGAGAGTACCAAGAATAGATGAGAGTAGTAGATGAACTAGACGAGAGTGTAGAGAGAACGTGAACAGATGAGAGTATCGAGATAGGGACATTTCCGTAAAAAGATAAGAAACACACGATAGTAACGGTTGCACGACACCAGGTCGAGTACCGGCAGTCTGGTAGAAGTCACAACTGCCCCCTTAACCGTGCCGTGGACACGGGTCAGGTAGTCCGGTGTGAACCCAAGACAAGAAGGAATATACTAAGGCATGGATCGTACTGATCCCTAAGGTGCATCGGGATTTGGGGTACAACCAGCTCGTTGATTAAGGACGTGCGCCAAAGCCAAGAAGACTTACGGAGGTCTTGACAAGGAGTCCCTGGTCCAGCCGAGAGTATTCCCGGTGGAGAGGTGGTCCAAGTCAAGGGAAAGTGTGTAAAAACGGGTTCGTCGTGTCTCGAGTGCTCGAAGCCGAGGGAAAACGATAACGGTATTAAAATGCGCGTATAAAACGAAAATAATTGTATTTAATAAAATAGGGTAATTTAGTCATTTATTTCACTAATTTACTGAATACATTATTCCATAATTTATCAGGGTCAAATGGCATTTAATAATGTTGTGTGTGCGTAAGTGTAAAGAAATCTTGAGGATATGACAAGTCGTGCAAATGTTATTTTAAATAATTAAATTTATATCATTAATGCCATTTATTAATTTACCATGTCGAATTAACTATAACATGATTTAATCATGACTAATTAAAGGGTATAAAGTCTAAACATTAGGACATATGCAAAATTTTCAGTTCTGGTCGGATTCTTGAAAACGCGGCAGACATACCCGTCTCGATTCAAGTCGCGACGGGGCGGTCGGGCGCGACACGGGGCCTGGCCCGTCTGGCCCGGTCCGGGATGAATCGCGGCGGCTTATGTCGCCGCATTCTTGACGCGACGCCGTCGGCCGACGCGACCCCACTAATATCGTGGCGGATCGCGCCGTCGCGATAACAGGTGGGTTGCCCCTTTTTTTCCTTTTTCCCAGGGCGAGTCCTCTGTGATACATGGACGTTCTAAATTTCATATAAAATAGCACGGTGATCCAAAAAGCACGAAACTAGTTTTAAACGAAAGTAGACATATAGATCTATCAACATGCACGATTAATTTGAAAATAGACAAGGTTTAGATATGCATTGATCGGATTACTTTTCGGTGACCTAAACAGGCGCAGTCAGGGTTCAATGAATTAATTAGAGATGTATACATGATGCAAAATTACGAAACCAGAGACGTTAGAAAGCTAACGCGGTGTAGTATTTTAGAGAATTTTCTCATGATATGGGATCAAGTATGCACGTAGTTTTAAGGTAAACTTGAAGAGTCGGGTACAAGCAACACACAGGGATTCAAAGATTTAATTCTCCCTCATGGGAGATCGAAATCGAGCAAGACCAGGGGAGTTTGAAAGATAATAAGATGCAGTATACACGGAATTTTATCATGGCATGAGAGCAAGTACATGTGGGGAATTAGAGAAAATATGACATTTCAGTTCATGGTAATAACAGGATTTCACGAATTAAATTCGCCCAAATGGATGAGCAGAATACAACGAAACCATAGGGCTTTTGAATAGGTACATGAATTCTACCTAGGGTAATATTTCACGATTTTAGCTTGAGAGATTGCCTACCTTTTTGCACTGTGAAGATCCTAGGGTCAGGGATGACGGAATTTCCAAGTTCTTCTTGCTCCAAGTCTCCTCCTTCCTTGCTCTCCTCGTCCTCAGCCTCCTCCTTCGTTCTCCAGAGTTCCAGGAACAAAAATGGGGCTTGGTTGACACTAATTAGAGGTCTATTAGGTTGATTAAGAGTCCTAATGACTTAAAACTCTTCCCTTCCCTTCAAACTCCGAATTTTCACATTTATCTCCCTATTCTCTTGCATTTATCCACCTAATAAGATAAGGAGAGGTCCAATTTCGTGGGTAATGGGTTAGGATAGGCTTAGGACTCTTTTTAAGATATTTACATCCTATTTTAGTATTTATCTTACCCTTATTTTATTTATTTATTAATTAACTCCGAATTTCTTATTTATCTCCCCTTTACTATCATTATTCCACCTATTTGGCTTGGGGAGAACTTAAATTTCAGGGCTAATAGATTTGGGTATGTCTAGGATTCTTTCTAAAATAATTAAGAGTTATATTAGTGCTTTAGTGACACATTTTTAATTAAGAGATAATATAATTACGAATTTTCTTATTTAATATGAGTCTCCTATATTTTATCCATATTTTCTCTTATCAAAAGTCTTCTTTTAGATTAAGATAGAGTCTTATTGAGTTGGGCTAGGGTTATGACTCTTTTTAAGATAATTTAGGAGTTAAAATAGTCATTATCCTACCCCTTTTCATTTATTAATAATTTTAGGTACGAATTTTGACTTAATTAACTCCCATCCAAATTGGGCTTTTCACATTTGGGCCCATCATTTCATACTTGGACCACTTGTACAACCTATTTTCTAATTTAATTACTTTTATCTTAATTTAAATCTATTTATCATATTTATTCTATTGATTTCTTCTTTAAATTCAGTGTAATATTATTTATTCTAATATTTCTAACCTTTATCCATCCTTCGGACTCTGACTTTTACCCAGTAACTTAGATACAGCTTAAATGTAGGACTTATACACTTATTTTTACTTAGTGGTTTTAATTATCCTTTATTAACTAATTTATTCATGGGATAAGATTGTCTGTTGGTCCGATTATCCTAATGGGCTATCAACCCATATTATTTAAAATCTAACCACATAGTTATTTTAATTTATAGCCCATTCTGGCTCATAAAATAATGGGTTCTCCGACTTATTCCTTAATTACGATAATAAGTCGCATAAATTCTTAAACTTAGTCCAAATGAATTTTTTATATCCCAATTCAATGATGGGTCATTAGAGAGTATTATTTAAAGTATAATTATTATTTTACGGAATTTTTATATGGGTTATATGCACGTGATAATAATGCGTACCTTTTTAACTGGTTGAATTTATTAATCGATAAAATTTCAATTTATCTATTATTTTAATTAATAGATTTTTCGGGGTACTACACACACAGTGACGGATACATAATATTAATTCAGTGGGGTCACTAACAGTGCACCCATAAGTTATATTTTCAATTCAGTGGAGTCTTCCATGGTAAAAATTGATCTCCCTAATAAAAAATTTTCAAGTGAGTGGGACCCCACTCACTATGAGCTGGATCCGCCACTGGTCGCACACATAAACTTGGGGGTTTCCCTCATCCTCCTCGAGACGCATATGTGGAGGAACACAACATCACCATGCAGTTCAAAATAATCTATTCTGATACTATGTTGTTGGGCCCAAACTTTAACCCAAAATCCAAGTGTTAAGTTGAGAGATCCTTGGGGATTTTGCCATTAGAATCTTACCAAATTATTTTCTTTTATACTGTTTGACTAGCTCCTCTTAATTACCAAATATATATATACACTAGACAAATGTCCCAAGAAGTTTGATATGAGACTAAACCACAACACCCTCTTGATGTATTGGCGGATTCAACTCTTCTGCGAGATCTGCTACCTCTATAATGAGGTTTCATAGGTTTTCACCAAAAAAAAAAAAAGGTTAGGTGACACATGCATCTAACACCGTTCACATTGTAAAAATTTTACTGTGTCATGAGTGTGATACTTTAAAATTTATGTCATATGAGTAGTGTCAAATATGTGTTATAGAATGATGTTTTCAAATTATTTTCCTTCCACAAAAGTGCTCATCTTCACAATATCCTTTTCAACAGCTTTATGTAGGAGCCTGCAAATGTCTGGTTCTCCCAACCCCTCCACAGTTATATTGAAAAGAATCTTCATGGCAAAAGGTGTTAAGATGTACCTTATGGATATCGTCCCGGATAAGAACCGGCTATTGGCTGGATCAAACGACTGCATTGGTTCAACTTGTTCTTTCGACTTTTTCGTTCAATGGAACTGCCACTACGATCCATTCTTGAAGGTTGCCTCTAAATTATATCTATTCTTTGAGGTTGGTACCTATCAGCCTCACATAGAGCATGGTGAGCAAATATGTTTCTCCCCAAGCTGATGGGATTCTGATTGGCCCAATGTGTCCCCCACCATAGGCGGGTTGGACATTGGGGAGGGGTGGGAGTGCGCCACCCCGGGTTCGATCTCGGGGTGGCGCTGGGATTACCCAGTGGCGACTGGGCTACATCAGAAAAAAAAAAAAAAAAATTGGCCCAGACATCACATTAACTTCATATGATATGTTCAGATAAGATAGCCTTCGATAGAGAAGACCTAACATCTTCCACCCTTTTGATAGCGTCAATAAGATAGGATAACATATTAACTAATCCAAATATAATGGGATACGGTTAAAAAGGGGAAGGGGCCGGGGGGGGGGGGGGGTAGAAAGTTTTATATGGGAGGCTTTTGTGTTCGAGTTCTTAACTCTGAAAATGTCTTGTGCGTGGGTAAACCACTTTTTGAAACAGCTATATATTCGATAAGAGGAATATTTCTTATCAAACTGAGTTATAGTAAAATCTAGGTAGATTGATTGCCAAGCAATTTTATTAGCTGAAAAAGAGAAAAAAAACAAGGGCTTGACAAAAGCGTTAGCCAATAGATTAAAGTGTTTAACAAGTAATCCACTTAAAATTTATTATCAGTCCAATCTAACAACAAATATTTCTCGTTCAAGAATCAATTAAAGTGACTCGGCACCATAGATATTAAGCATGTTGCATATGCAAACAGAGAGAATTGTCCATGCACCACTTTGACGCCCCCAAATTGTGCTAAAATTTTACTTAAGCTGGCACCAACTAAACAAATTTAATAATTTCAATTCAAAGTAGTTGCTTAAATGTAAGCCATAGGAAAACATTATATATATATATATATATTCCTAAAATCAATCATATTCAAATATATATTTTAAACTCTACATACAATCTTTTATATCTCTAATTTTTTGAAAATGAAATCAGTTTATCCCTCGAGTTAACATGCAATCAGAATTTGAAGTATATTCCTTTACTATTCAAACATAATTGTTTAAAAAAGAACAAATAGATTGAAATGCATGCACTTACTCCAAAGGGGGAAGAGAAAGAGCGAGAGGAAGTTTTTTTTTTTTAAGTTAAATTATAGTTAGCCACATCGCTGCGGCACAGTCATGTTGTTCCTTGCCGGAAACTTTCCAATCCCTAGCACGCTTTTGCACAAATAGTATTTTTTTTTTTTATTTTAACACCCCCTTGCACATGGGACGCATAGCTCCCATATGGGAGAGGGGGTTACACAAATAAAGTCTATTATATGGATAGACAAATTTGTGCCCCCGCACAAAACTGACAAACCATTCAACATATATTGTTCAAGTAGATATTACATAGCGCCAACGTTCATTTTGTTCTACCATTCATAATTTACATGAAACCAAATACCGTTTCTAGCACTTAAATATTACAACAAAATTTCTAAAGAGTTGTTGAGTCTATGCTCTCCACCCTCAATCTGAAAGATTTTGGGAAAAAGGAAAGATATGAGTACTCCGAAAACTCAGTCGGTAGACATATTATTGAACTGTCTTAATTGAATTATAAAACCATAGCACGAGGTAGATTCAAGGAAGGGGTATCCTATGCAAACACTAACTTGAAATTTTAAAACTGAAGGGCATCGAAATTCATGGTAAAGAACAGAACAAAGAGATTTTTATTTAGAATTAGACTTAATTTCAGAATTTAGAGCTCCGAAAATTACTACTGACTGCTAAAGCTCCATAAAACAGAAATTTAAAATCTGAATAGACTGGATAAATATTTAAGAGGGTACAACTGTGAAAGAATAGAATTAATGCATTTCATCTAGAACTGAAATGATGCTTATGGACTGATGGCATAATTAATTCATGGGTTCAAATAGCACAGAATAAATGTTTTCAAGAATTGATCTCCAAAAATTTAATTGAATTCCGGGTGGCGATCGGTGTGTATAACAGAACATATTGCTTATGGATTTCGGAGCTTAATATAAACACATAGGAACTTATGCCAGGATCCATATCTGTTGGGCAAGTGTCCATTGGGCCCCGCGAGGGGCTTCCCTCCACTGCCTTGGGCGGGTAGAGGGGGCGTCGCGTTGGCGACGCCCAGCCGCACTAGCGTGCAGGGCGCGTTTGCGACGCCCAGCAGCGAGGGGCGGTGGCGAGGGGCGCTGCTGCCGTGCGGCAGCAGCAACGCCGCAGCCTCTGCCGCCACTCGCGACAGAGGCTGCCGCCTCTCTCCCCACTCGCCTCCTCTCTCCTCCTCACACCCTCTCCTCCTCCCTATAAATACCCCATGAGGGGTGAAGGGGAAGAGTATCCTTTGAGGATCCTCTGAGCACCACAAGTGCATGCATGTATGCATGCAAGTGCAAAGGCGCGCAAGCGTAGTGTGTGCAGTGTGCTGAGTGTGATGTGTGCATTTGTGTTTGAGGAGTGCACGTGCATGTAGTGCATTAGAGTACATACAAGTGTGTTTTGGTGTATGTGAGAGAGAGTGCTTGCAAGTGTAGACTTCTCTGTGTAAGAAGGTACTGTCCCAGATGTGGGACATCAGGTGATCTCTATCCGGCATCGACTGACGGAGGTACGTCATCGCCAGTCCTCGGATCTAAGGTGTGGAGCAGTGTAGGCGACTCTGGTAGCTGTCTATCTACTTCTGTGTGATCTTATTATTACATTTCCGCTGCGAGGTATGTCCTCTTCCCGTTTTTACAACATTGGTATTAGAGCCACTTGGTTGATTTTAATTTTTTTTTTCTCTTTCTCTTGTGAGCTGTATAGATGGCAGGTTCCCCGGCACAGTCGGACCCTGAGTTGACGGATCATTTCGAGGATTGGTTCTCAGATGTTGATCTGACGTTGGTCGATGTCAACTCTGGTGTGCTGGCAGTAGACTCTGGACAGGCATTGGTCCTGGACACTGCGACCAGTAGGATGAGTGTACCGAGTTCAAATGCACTAGCAGTGGCCAGCGGCATAGCTGACTCTGAGTTCCAGGTGGTGCCTTCACTTCCTGGAGTAGACACATCAGATAGTCTGAGTGTCTATGCACCTTCTCCTCTGACTATGTCAAATCCTTCGTCCCCACCTATTTTTGAACAAGCACCTGGGGAACCATGGCCTGTAGTCTGGGAGCTGCGTGTGCCAGTTGTTCCCCTTCCACTACAACAATAAAATAGTTTAGCTACGGACACAAATTGTAGCTGTTCCGTAGCTAATCTGTAGCTAACGGATTTAGCTACTGATTAGCTACGGAATAGCTATAGATTGTGTCTGTAGCTAATTTCTGGCCGCTAATTCGCTACAACTGATTTCGCTAGCTAATCCGTAGCTAAATTGCTACGGATTAGCTGCAGATATAGCTGTAGCTAATCTGTCGTTAATTAGCTACAGATTAGCTATGGATAATTCCATAGTTAATCCGTAGTTAAATTTAGCGACGGATTAAATGTTCAATTATCCATAGCTAATCCGCAGCTAATTAGCTACGGATTAGCTACAAAAATGTTACAACTGATGAACGAAATGTTTTGTAACTAAGCCGTAGCTAATTAGCTATGATTTAGCTACAAAAAATTCTGTAGCAAATCCGTAGCTAATTAGCGACAACTTAGCACTTCTGCTTGATCCTCCAGCAGCCTCCACCCTTGTACATATCCCGTGGAGCAATGTTCGGTTGGCATTTTCGACCAAATCGTTTGCTTGGGGATGCGCCACAGAAGTGAAGTGGTTGTAGATGCCGAGCTCTGAGCACTTCTGCTTGAAGAGTGTGTTGTCAAACTGCTTCCCGTTGTCAGAGGTAATCACCTTTGGGATGCCAAATCGGCAAAGGACGTTCTTCCATACGAACTTCCATGCGGCCTGGTCGATGATTGTGACAACAGGCTCTACCTTGATCCACTTGGTGAAGTAGTCGATGGCGACGAACAATAATTTCTTCCACCCTTGAGCCTTTGGGAATGGACACATGATGTCAATTCCCCATCTAGCGAAAAGGACGTGGCTCGAACAGGGTGTGCAGTTGTTCGGCCAGCTAATTGATGAGCTGTCCGAACTTCTAACACTCCAGACACCTTTTGGCGTAGGACATGCAGTCCTTCTCCAGAGAAGGCCACTAGAACCCAGCTCGGAGGATGCTACGCGCCAATGTTCTGCCCCCCAAGTGGCTTTCACACAGGCCTTCGTGGACCTCCACGATGGTCGGTGTTGCCTCTATAGGACTAAGGCATTGCAGAAGAGGTCTTGAAAGGGATCGCCGGTACATACGACCTTCAATAAGAGTGAACTTTGGCAGCGTAGCCTGATTTTGCGAGCTTCACTTTAGTCGGGCGGAAGCTCTCCTCGAAGCAGATAGGCCATGAGAGGGTCCATCCAGCTTGGTGCTAGAGGGCCAGCCTCAATAGCTACTACATCTACCTCGGTGCTCAGTCAGGCGAGCTCTTCTATAAATACGGAGCGAGAGGGGGCGATGTCACCTGAGGATGTTAGTTTGGAGAGTTCATCGGCCCGGGTATTCTTCTCTCATAGGACGTGTATGACTTCAAAGAAAAGGAGGCCCTCTGCTTGGCTTTTGACCTGCTGTAGGTATTGTGCCATGCGTGGCTCCCTAGCTTCAAACCGTCTGTTCACTTGGCTAGCGACCAGTTGGGAGTCACTGAAGACCTGTAATTGGAGAGCTCCGAGGTGTCTTGCCAAGCAGATCCCGGACAGAAGTGCCTCATACTTAGCTACATTGTTAGAGGCGGTGAAGCGGAACTTGAGGGCGTACTGGAACTCCAGACCTTCTGGGGAGATAAGCACTAAGCCTACTCCACTTCCCATGACACAAGATGATCCTCCGACGTAGAGCTCCCATGGGGGCTCGTCTGCTAATGGGCGATCCTGTTTGGTCGGAAGGGTGCATTCTGTAACGAAATCTGCTAACGCATGTGCCTTAATGGCTGTCCTTGAATGGTAGTTGATGTCAAATTCTCCAAGCTCGATGGCCCATTTGATCAGCCTACCGGAAGCCTCCGGACGCTGAAGGATGAGCTTCAACGGTTGGTCGATGAGAACCATGATCGGATGGGCTTGAAAGTAAGGCATGAGCTTCAGCGTGGCTATCACCAGTGCCAGAGCGAGCTTCTCTGCTCGAGGGTACCTCCTTTCAGCTTCTTGAAGGACCCTGGTTATATAGTAGACAGGATGTTGCTTCACTGCCTCTTCCCTAATCAATATTGCGCTGATAGAGTGTTCAGTGACCGAGAGGTACACGAACAGAGGTTCCCCGAGCACAGGCTTGGAGAGAACATGTACCAGGTATGCCTTTAGTTCGGTGAAGGCTACTTCGCAATCCTCGGTCCACTGTACTTGCCCCCCTTGAAGTTAGGCACCTTTGGGGACTCGCAGCAATTTGAAGAAGTTAAAACTCCTTTCTGCTGCTTGGGACATAAAGCGGTTGAGCGCCACAAGGCGTCTAGTGAGCCGCTAGACGTCATGCACTGTCTTGGGACTTCTCATCTCTAGTATGGCCCAGATTTTCTCGGGGTTGGCCTCTATTCCTCTGTTAGAGATGAGGAAACCGAGGAACTTATCCGAGCGTACTCCGAATGCACACTTTACGGGGTTGAGCTTCATATTATACCTTCGCAGGGTTGCGAAGGTTTCTTCGAGGTCGATAATGTGGTCAGCGCTCGGGAGCGTCTTGACCAACATGCCATCGACATAGACCTCCATATTATGCCCAATATGCTGCTCGAACATCTTGCTGACCAACTGCTGGTACGTCATGCCTGCGTTCTTCAGACCAAAAGGCATCTTGGTAAAACAGTAAAGGCCAAGGTCGGTGACGAACGTGGTGGCGTCCTAGTCTGGAGAATGCATGCTGATCTGGTGGTAACCAGAATAAGCATCTAAGAAGCTAAGGAGCTTATGTCCGGATGTGGCGTCCACCAGCTGGTCGATGTGCGGTAACGAGATGTGATCCTTCGGCGTAGCTTTGTTGAGATCCTTGTAATCCACACACGCTCGCCATTTGCCATTAGCTTTGCGTACGAGGACTACGTTGGGGATCCATCTTGGGTATTGAGCTTCTCGGAGGAGCCCAACAGCTCGGCTTTTGACGATGTGATCTTGGATCACGGTCTGCCGTTTGCGGTTGACGGGTTGCCGTCTTTGCTAGACTGGTGGTACTTTTGGGTCCAGGCGAAGGCGATGCGTCATCACCTCTGGAGGGATGCCAGGCAGCTCATCGTTCGACCACGCGAACATGTCCAAATTGGCTAATAAGAAAGTCTTGTAGCGTTGGTGTTCGGCTTCTGGAAGCAATGAGCCAATATAGAGAACATGTTCGGGGTTATTGTCCACCCGAATAGGAAGCAAGTCCTCAGCAGGAGTTCCCCGGCTGGTGGAAGGTTGATCAACTAGTGGGGATATAATCTCTAAGTCTGTGAGGGGCTGCTTGTCCCTTAGAGAGAGGACATAGCACCGTCGAGACTCGCATTAACTTCCGAGCACCTCGACAATGCCACACGGAGTGGAGAACTTCATCTTCTGATAGAGAGACGAGGGTACAGACTTGATTCGACCAATTAGGCCCCTGCCGAGGATGGCGTTGTATCCGGGCATGCTTCAATAACCAAGAAATCTACTATCTTGGTTATGCTTTTCGGAGCCGTCCCAAGGGTAATTGGGAGGCACGCTCGTCCCATGGGTTGAATTGAAACCCCCTAGAAGCCAAACAAAGGCGACTCTACTAGGGTGAGCTGACCGGTTTTCAATCCCATCATTAAGAAGCAATCGTAAGCTAATACATCTGGGGCGCTTCCATTATCCACCAAAATTTGACTCACAGTATAGTGATTGATGGTGGCCGAAACGACCAGAGCATCAATGTGTGGAGTTGAGACTCCTACAAGGTCGTCATCCGAGAAGGTTATGGCCTCCTGGGATCATGTGCCGTACGTGTAGGCTGGTTGGATAAGGGTTTGGTCGGGTGTCTGGGGCATATTGTGTAGGGCACGGAGAGTGTCCGAGGGGCTCCAATCTAGTCTTGGGGGCAGAGAGCCACCCAAAAATACCTACAGGGGCTATTGACGGTGTTTTGCATTGCACCGGTTCTGACTTGACTATACGTGTTTGGCTAGACATCTGATATTTACACTATTTCTATTTGTCTGAGGAGTTCAGACATACTGTAACAGTTCTGTGCTATTATTGTGTTGGCACTAACTGTTATAATATTGTCTGAGGAGTTCAGACGTATTATGCTATCGTGGAGCGGCTACTGTCCTAAAAGTGACTATTTCCGTACTCTTCTAGTGCACTGCTGTGCAATCATACAAGCTATCTCGTTACACGCTATCTTGATATATAAGCTATCTCGTTACACGCCACCTTGATACAAGCCATCCTATTTCATGCCATTCCGATACACGCTATCTCGTTACACCCTATCTCATTACACGATGTCTTGTTATATGGTCATTTCTCTATCATTCTAGTTTTGCAATATTCTTGTGGAATGTACTATCGTTCACTTGTTATCATGTACTATTTCTCTCTTGACTATAATAGATCGTTCTCTCTAGTAACCTGCTTTACAAGACAATATTAATCACTTAAAGCATGCTTGTTTACATGAGATATTAAGTCCTACTGAGCGTTATCGCTCACCCTTCGTTATTTGTTATTGTGTTTCAGGTAAGTCGAATGATGACCTTACACACATCAACGAGAAGTGGCCTGGAGTGATGAGCGACCTGGAGTCATAGCATGGAATGTCCTTAGTACCTTAGAGTTTAGTTAGATATTTGCTTTAGATTTCTTTTCAAATGTAATGATGCTATTGAGCCCTATGTTTTGGCTCCGAATTAGTGGTTGTAATAGTTTAGATGAATTATCAATAAAATGAGGAGTTTATTGTAATTATTGTTCATTAGATGCTCTGATATTTGCGATTGTATACGCATTTTACATTATCATACTCGTTGTTCATGTATCCTCGATTTATTCCGCTGCTAAATTGGCGGGGCATGACAAGAAACCTTCGATGCCTAAGTCAGATGAGACTGTAAAGAGGCTTGAAGATGAGGTTTCACTGGTGTGTGCCTCGCGTGAAAGCATGTGTGTGATCAGGATTGCTTACCTTTGCATGGGCTCACTTGTGCCTTTTATAGGCAACGGTTCTGAAGAGGTTGGATGTGTCGTCCTTTGATGACGTCGGAAAGAGCACATCGGTTGGCGTCCTTAGTGGGGAGTTATATGTTGAGGCGCCCATTGAGGGCCCTGGCGGTTAATGCTCCCCTTGAACGTGGGGCACGTGTTGCGTTGCTGAGGTACCTGCCATTGGGAGGCGAAGGGCTTCCCTGCTCTCTCAGGTCGAAAGGTACTGAGTAGGGGCCTACTCGGTAACTGGACTGGCTGTTCGGTGTCTGGTGTCCGGAGGCATAGCTTCGTTGATGGGGTCGCAACGTGGTTCGAGCAGGATGTGTTCGGTAGGCCATACCTAGACCACACAGACTGCGGGGTGTTCGGAGATAACCCTTGGGGGCCCTTGAGCGCCTTGGTTGCCAGAACGTGCTCGGAAGCTTCGAGCTGAATCCGAGGACACGTGGCTCAATGGCCGAAGCCCTGGCGCTTTGATGGGTCATGATGGGCCGTAGTGGGCCACGACAAACCCACAGTCCCAGGAGGCTAGAAATAGCCTATAACCTCCCATGGGGAATATATATGCGAGAAATATTATTATCAATAAATATCATAAACATGACCAACTTAGGTTAAAATGTAAAGTTAAAATTTGTCCCTAATGTCTTATTATTGTTCCTTAGTTATTGCATGTGAAAATTGTAACACAGACGATGGAAACTCATAAGGGGTGAATGAGTCACAAACTCAAATAACGATAACTTAGATACATAGCTAATGAAAATAAGGAAGTAAATGTAAGCACACACAACACATAGTTTTTTTTGGTGGGGGGGGGGGGGGGGGGGGGAGCGGGGGCACCTAGATCAATGCTAAGCCACCCATAGCCCCCAAGAAAATTACCCTAAGATTTCAACTGAC
>JACBKR010005415.1:0-18523 GCA_014218235.1 Colocasia esculenta | reverse complement strand
TGTCGATAGGCAATTTGCATCTGTCGACAGGTGCACTCAGGAATAGAAAACCTAGTCTGTCCTGGGATGACTGTGTGAATCTGCGACAGGTGCACTCAGAGATACAAACCTGAGTTCTGTCTTGGAATGACTGTCTGAATCTGTCGACAGGTACATTGCATCTGTCGACAGGTGCACCTCTTTGACAGTTTTTTGTGCTATTTGCTCATCTTTTCAATGCTCCATCTTTCATGCTTGTGCACCTACATGCAAATACATTGTTAGTGATATACATTGTATGATTTAGCAATGTTAACTCAATCACTTTCATGGTGTTCATGTTAGTTAGCACATCAATTTTGCATTAAATCAATGTTCAAGGATATTAATGTGATCATCAAAAACATGATATATGAAAACCCACAGACTGACCGTGTTTCAGTCTGCCTGGGTGCCGTCGGTCAAGGTGGGTGCCTGACCGGTGTCTAGCCGGTGTGCTGGCCAGGTTGTCTTCTGTTCGTATTTTAGTTTCCCAGCTGTGCTGGTGGGACTCAGTGTCCCCAGGGTTGGGAGTTTGCTTTGTTTCGTGTGCCCTATGTGCTGCCAGATGGTAGTCTGGGAGTGCCATGGGTGTTCGGCTGGCTGTGCCTCTGGGAGTGCTAGCTTTGCGTGTGTTCCCTATTTGTGTGAGGAGGAGGCATGTTGTGTGCCTTCTCCTCTACTTTCCGTAGGTTGCTCGGGGTGGTGGTGCTTACATGGCCTTTGGTGCAATGTCATGCACCATGGCCAACCTTTGGTGAAGGTCCTCCCTTGTGCTATCTTGAGGGTGAACTGGTTGCTCTCCTCGTGCACGTGGTTTCCTGTGGTGCGATAGGTTGTGGTGGACCTATTGTCCATCTCTTTCCGGTTGGTTTCTTGTAGCCTGACTGGACGATGTAGGGCAGCGTGCCCTATGTTTAGTGTGAGGCAGCACCGGTTATCGTGGTTTGGCTTACGTGTGCCCATCATCCCGGTAGGTGTTTTCGCTTGTGCCTCAGCTGTGCTTGGAGGCACTTGTCGCTGTTTGGTGTGTGGCCCTCTCCGCCTGCGTGGTGGGAGCGGTGCCTTGTGTGGTGTGCTCCTAAGAGCCAACGTGATTGTTGCGCTCTTGAAGCTGCTGGTTCTCCACGTGTTTTGCCTGTGTGGGTCTCTGGTGGAGAGTCCCTTTCTGTAAGACTCGGCCCCCTTGGGCCTTTGGCCCCGTCCTCAGGGTCGCGATAGGCGCCCTGGTCGCGACAAGGTCACGCCAGAGAAGCCTGCCGCGACAGGTTTAAGATCGCGCCGCACCTGGCCTCCGTGTTCTTGTCGCGGTAGGGGTGGCTGACGCTCATTGTCGCGGCGTCTGACGGCGTCGCGATACTTTTCTGACAGACGTGACCATTGTCCTTTCTGTCAGAATGACTTTGTCGGGTGTCAAGCACGAGTAGCGTTGACGCGGGCTGGTAAGCCGTCGCGATTGCCTTTCGATCTTCGAGGTTTGACCGCATTTTCGGGGTCACGTCGGGGGTGGCCGTCGCGACACGTTAGTTGTCGCGCCGGTTGGCCGGTCACATTTTGGGCCGTCAGTTTAAACCGAATGTCGTGCCTCATTCTCCCCTCACCCTCTTCCTCTCCTTCTTCTCCCCCTCTTTCTCTCCGAGCTCCCCTTGCATTTCCTTGGCGTTCTTCGAGCTCGAGGTGTGTCCGTGCTGAGGAGGGTGTCGTTCCGTTCATGAGGGGGCGTGGTCGTGTCGTTTGGAGCGAGGAGGAGGCGGCCATCCTACGAGAAGGCCCAAACGGGTTTGCTCTTCGCGTGGAGGTAGGGACCCCTGATCCTCTCGCCCTAAGCATGCTCTCCTCCCCTTAGAGTGTTGTCTCCTCGTGGTTTGTGGTTGCGGGAGAGTGAGGATCCATGCTCGTGGTGAGTGAGTTTTCCCATTCGAGGGTAGATTCTTGTTAAATCCATGTTGTGGGTTTGTATGGGTGTTTGCATGATTTACAGCTTTAAATACATGTTAAGCATGCGGCCCTCCCCCTGTGGAATGCTCATTTCGTGTTTTTGGGGCAGTCTCCGGAAGGAGCAATCCGGAACCCCCCTCTCTGAGATGTGACCACCATGGAGGTCGCGATTTGTCGCGATGGACCAGGTCGGTCGCGACATGATCACGGCGCTCTTAGAGTATCGCGACCTGGTCGCGACGGCGGTGGCCGTCGTGACAGTGTCACGACATGGTAGGGCGTCACGATAAGGTCGGACGGCCTGATGCGTTTCGACTACAACCGAGAGACAGGTTTGGTCTTCGCCGTTTCCGGCTTCTTTTACTGTACCCGTGGCACCTGTGCTAGTCCCTAGTACGGTCCTACACTAGTCGTTCGCCCGGTGCGCAGCACTTGAGGGCTTGTCCCGTGTGAGAGGTTGTTACCATTGCCTGGGACCCCCATCCTCGGGAGCCTATTGAGAGAGTACTCCGGGCTACAAGTGGGCTCGAGGTGGCACCAGCAGGCGGACTCTGCAGCTAAGGGGGAAACGGTGGTTAGGACAGTGGCGTTGAGTCGCTTGCAGAGGTCTCGTGGTTGGTCTGGGACACCAAGGACGGTTAGGAGTTCTACCTAGAGCAGGCCAACCAGTCCTATTTCTCACTGCCTCGCTCCCTGCGGCCCCGGAACAGCTTGGAGAGGTCAGGCATGGGACCGTAGTCTGGCCAGACTACGGAGATTACTATTGTGGACTTTGTGTCCTACCTCGCTCTGACGAGACGTGAGGGTCAGTACCCGGGTCGACGGTAAGATGTCGGGGGCGCACCTGACCCTTGACTAGTGGTAGTGTTTTCTGTAGCTAGGTTCCTTGTCCGGACGGAGTCCCCTCGTCTGTGTTTGTTGCCCCTGGCAAGCCCAGAGGGGGGGTGAATGGGGCTTTAAAACTTCGTCTACTAACCCTGTACACAAAAACGTTCACACAAATACACTTCGATGGATGTTAGTGATAGTGAAGATAAACAGCAATCACACAAAGACAATCACACAACACAAGGAATTATCCTGGTTCGGATCTCCTCTCCCTAAGAGTCCTACGTCCAATCCCTGAACAAAATCTAGATTTCACTACCAAGTGTACAGTCCCTCTTAAGGACCCTTACACCCGGCGCAGCTAGTCTTCCTTCAACCCGAAGGGAATTACAACCCCCTGGATACCACACCAAGTCCTCCTTCAACACGAAGGGAAAGACAACCCTGGATCCCACCAGGTCTTCCTTCACAACAGAAGGGAACAACTCAAGAAATAGTGATCAAAGAGATAATGCCCCTAGATCAAGCGTATAGAAAACTGCTTGATCTAAAGCAAGGACTGAGAAGAAGAAGAGATCTACAATCAAGGAATCTTCTCAGATCGAAAGGCTCTCACACAGATGTGAACTTAGCACCGAGAGAAAGAGCTAAAACTAATGAGAGTTTGTGCTTGGCTCTAAGAATGGCTTGCAGAAGTTTGAAGGCGTTGTAGCTTATTATTCTCTAAAACTCCTTAGATTGTCGAACTTCATTCTTATATATATATCAACGTTTGAAATTCGAACGTTGGAGTGTCTGTTGTCTCTATGCATAAATGTACGTTAGACTGCTTGACCCTTGGAAGCTTCCAGTCAACAGTCTTTATCTTTTCATGCACGTAAAGAGAGAAGATCTTCTATAATATCCTTTGGCTTCTATTTGTCCAATGTTGTATGACGAGTGTGTAGTGACTTGCACGCATTACGAGCTCAAACAATAGACAACTAAGCTGTCTCTTGTCAGTCAACGTTAGATTGATTTTATACACAAATAGAAGTTTCATTCTGTTCTTCTAAAAAGATATCTACCGAATAGGCAGGAGAATAGAAGATATCGTCTGCATGCATGCAGTGATACGTACTATCGTAATAAATGCATTGCTGTCAAAAAGATATACGAGAAGACTTTGACTTTTCAACAAATTCAAAAATCAGCTAGGAAGGCAAATATTTATTTCCACGAAAGTTATATGCAGATGACTATGAAATCGTATGCAAGTGAGTTGATATTCATGTAAACGTTGTGCGCTCATAAGCACGCTGATGTACTAACAACCAAATCATTGTAGAGACAAATCGTTGTGACTTCATAAGCAAATCGTTATGCACGAGTCGTTATAGTCAAGTGTTAAAGACAATGTGAACGAATCATATTTGCTGTATCGAATCGTTACAGCGCTCAAGTCGTTATGTAACTTAATGAATCGTTATAGTGACAGAATGATATGAACTTATCGAATCGTTACAGAGTCAAACGTTATTCTTACTTAGAAAATCGATGTGAGACCAAATCGTTATGAGAGCAAATTTGATTACTAAGAAATCATTACGAGAGCAAATCGTATGATTACTAAAGAAATCGTTATGAGAGCAAATCGTTATGATTACTAAAGAAATCGTTATGAGAGCAAATCGTTATGATCACTAAAGAAATCGTTATGATTACTAAAGAAATCGTTACGAGAGCAAATCGTTATGATTACTAAGAAATCATTGAGAGCAAATCGTTATGATCACTAAAGAAACGTTACGATTACTAAAGAAATCGTTATGAGAGCAAATCGTTATGATCACTAAAGAAATCGTTACGATTACTAAAGAAATCGTTACGAGAGCAAATCGTTATGATCACTAAAGAAATCGTTACGAGGGCAAATGTTGCGATCACTTATCGAATCGTGTGAGGGCAAATCGTTGTGATCACTTATCGAATCGTTGTGAGGGCAAATCGTTGCGATCACTTATCGAATCGTTGTGAGGGCAAATCGTTGCGATCACTTATCGAATATGAAATCTATGAATGTAAGGAAAACGTTATATATTCATAGAAATCGTTATGAACTTAGACAGAGATAATGCTTCAAACTTACATTGTTGTGAGTGATGAATATTTACATCATGGTTGATTTGCTTGTTTACCCTTGGTTTATTTCTGTGCTTAAAATCTATAATAAATTGTTAGATTAAACATTTATCATTGTTTTGTTAATCACCAAAATAGATAGTAATTAATTTAAATTACCGGGGATAAACTGATCATCAATCTCCCCCTTTTGGTGATGACAAAAATTAACAATTAGCAAAGATGATTTGAAATAAGTCTAAGCATTCTGCGAAAAGAATATAAGGGAATATTTCAGAAATGTTATATTTCTCCCCCTTTTTTGTCATGTAAGCAAAAAGATACAAGAGCTTGAGACACAAGAAAGAGAGGAAAGAGCAAGGAAGAGAGAAAAAGAGGATTTATGGAGCATTGGAGGGTTCAGAGAGATAGAAGGCAGGAGACAGAGAGATGCAAAGCGCTAATGATAGGTAGCGCTTGGCATTCCTGCTCTTCAAAATAGGCTAGAAATGCTCCAAGCTCAATACAATAGGAGGGTCCATGGGGGAGTCATCCTCTTGATGTGAAGCTGTCTCTGATCTAATATGAAAACCCAGTATTTGTCATTGCCAAGAGCTACTTGTAGGAGATGAAGCAACCAAAACTGGCAAACTGAAGAAACTGAGTGATTTTAAAGGGATAGAAGATCTAATGCTGCCGAAATTCCTTCTTTAATTCTAGAAAGACCCTGTACCATTCTTCCCATTTCAGGAAGAGTCCGGACAAGGTGAAGAGAATTTGCATCCAAAAATTCAGAGGGAGTCAGAAGAGGTTGATGGGAGCGAGCCTGAGAAAGTATTCAACTCTTAAGCTGTTGAGCGGACAAAGTGTAGAGCTTTCCCAATCAGCAGGTGACAGACGTCACATTCAGATAGAATAGGGGCAAGGACATCTGCCTTGAGGTACCCCTGAAGATACTGCTTGAAGGAAAATCTATGAAAAGCAAGGTTACGACCTTCTTGCACAGAGAGCCTAGCCATAACCTGAGCAGCTCGCTCAACCATGAGAGTTCCCACAGATGAATCCATGATCAGGGAGTGAAGTGGAGGAAGGAACACCACATCAGGAATGACCAAAGTGTCAAAGTCAACTCGGAGAGGTTCGGTGTGGCAAACCCTGGAACTTAGATCATGGATGGCTTGCCTGAACTGGCCCAACTGCACCTCGGGAATGTTATGAAGATAGCAGTAATCACAGTACATTTGTATTGCCAGATGAACTTGATTTCCTTCTGAATGAAGGGTCCAAAAGATTTTTATGATGAATCTGAAACCATTCAGAGAGAGGGAGAGGAGCTTCTCTAGGGGAGATCTGGCGGCTTGAGTACGACGAAAGTGATTGTACAGATCTCTGTTGCTCCGAGCCCGTGTTCTTCAGTCCTGGCTTCAGTCATGGAAAAAAATTTTGATTGTTGAGCTGAAAGAAAAGCATAAGGAAAATGGTATTGAGATGGGCCGAAAGATTTTGGAAAGGAAGGCCAAAGAGGTGAGCAAACACTACCTTGAAGAAATTCCTCATAGATAGGTTGTTGCTTATTGGAAATGGAAAGAGAGAACCAAAGGGAGGGATAACAAGGTTCAGAAGAGACAGGATGGGTGGAAGTGAGTCTCCTCTTCTTAGGAATAGGACTGGAAGAGCCTGTCCTATGAGAGTGGGTCCTAACAGCCAGGACTGAACAAAGTATTGCTGCTTCGAATTCATCCTTGATGTCCTGGATTTCTGTGTGAGCTAATTGGGCACCCTCAGGAATAATAGTAATGAAAGAAGGGTGTGTTTGTGGATGGAAGAGGGAAGCAGGGGTGATGGAAGGGAGATCAGAAGGCCCTGAAGAAGAAGGACCACTAGAAGAGGCTCCTGCTCAAGAAGATGCAGGAGGAACCTCTACAGAAGATAAGGGTGGAGGAATGATGGTGGAGGAAGTAGGAGATGAAGGAGTTTGGGAAGAGAAAGGTGTAGGTGAGGAAATGGTTTTGGAGCGGGGGTCGTTGAAGGTGAGAGGAGCTGGAGGAGCAGTGGATGAGGTGGGTGGAGAAGGAGGTGCGGAGTGGGAACGGTAGGAAGACAGAGGGCTCTGGAGCTACAGCATGATCTTCTTCTCTTGCAGCCACAGATTCCACTAGAGGTGAAGCAACCTCTACTGGCCTGTTGGCCCAGATTCCTCAGCAGCAACTACTTGTTCAGCACGTGCTCATCCTCAACAGGAATTGGCTCTGGTGGCCCTGAGGGTTTTCAGACAAAGGCCCTGATGGCCGCCCTTCCTCTGCTGCTGCTCTGCAATGACAGGCCATGATCGCTAGTAGACTCTTCACTTGGCCCTGATGGCCCTGCACTACCAACAGGAGGGCATGAGATGGTAGTGATGTCCTCAAAACGCTGAAAATCTACAAGCATCTTCCTCAGACTGTCATAATCTTTTAGAAGGCTTCAAGTTCAGATGACATTCCTGTGACGGAACGCCTCGGCCAAGCCCGTTAAACCAATAAGTACTTGATCCGAGTCCGCCTCCCGCGAACGGGCCGAAGCCTCGCAAGGGATACCAAACCACAGTCCGTGTAAACACAAAGGAACACACCACATTTTATATATATTCACAAGTTTACATAGCCAAATTTCCACAAAACTGAAAAGAAGTACAAGAGCCTGGGGCATACCCCGAGGTACAACTGAAGAAAGTAAACAACTAACTAAATACACTGTGGAGTACTACACAGCTGGAACTATCCACTGGAGGTACTGACCCGTTCCGCTACGGCGCGGCTATGAACTGGACGACAGTCGTGAGACGTCCTCCTCGCTCTCACCTGTGGGGGTAGGGGTGAGCCTCTCTAGTCACTGGCTCAGTAGGGAACTCCCCCAACACCGAGCAAACCAAAACCACAGGTACGAAAGCAGTAAACAATAACAATAATTTATAGAACAGCTAAGCAGGATATTAAAGCTGTAAAAGTACTCACTGTCTGCCGACTACGACAAACACTTAATAATTAAACGGCAAACCAGTACAGTGTACAAGCTAAAGTAGAGACAGCCAAACACGAGCCATGTGAACTGGTTCGCGACACAGTAACTGACTCGGACAAGCTAACACAGATCTACCTCTCAGCCTCGCAGCCACGGACGAAAGGTCCAGCTGCCGCTCCATGAGAAAAGGTCAAGCAACTGTGGAGACCAACCAAACACCACCACCTGCAGACCACACGGTCACAGGCCCATGCCTGGCACCTCTAGAGATCCTGGCCCAGTACTCTCTGGAGTGAGGCACTGGAAAAAGACTAGCTGGGGTCCAGTACATCTACTGGTGTCCATACCCCCAACTACGAGCGCGCTACAAATGACTAAAGACAAACACAAGTGTCATTGTCCCACTGTCGTCTTTCCCTCAGCCGGACATGCAACTCAAACACAAGAGTGAGGGGTCCAGGTCAGACGACACAGACCTCGACGGTACAACACAAGTACCGGGACAAAGCCCCGAGCTAACAGCCTGGCTCACAAAAAACTTGGGGCACCCAACTGGAGAGGTAACCACGGTAGGCGTCGTACTACTCGCCACGTACACAGAACCACGTGCACGTCACACACAAACCACGTGAAACCTCACGTAAACCACAAGTAACATGGTTCACTACACTGAACCCAACTAACTCGCGTAAACAACGCGCAGCCACGAAAGTAGGTACCTTGTATGCTAAACACGAAAACTCAGTGCACTCAGTGCACCTCAGGTACCACGCACAAGCATTATCGATAAATACCGTAATTAGTCATTTCAGTTTACAACCAGTAGGCGGCAACATCGACTGCCGCTTACAGGAAATCGACGGCAAGGGATCTGGTCGTCTACATCTTGGCTGAGGAGCTTGGCGACAAACGATGTTGACGCCAAGTTCTTCAGCCTCAAACCTGCAGAAACCCTAATCCGCTATGGGTTTTCCAACCATTTTAACTACAGAAAAACATACATAAACAATTCCTTTAACATGCCAGAACCTAAAACAACCCATTACAACATGCTTTGCTTGCTAAATTACTCAAACCACCCATTATCCCCGTATGGTGCAACTTTATCCGAAAATGTATTATCATGCTAATTCAGGTGGTTACGTCGTGTTTTAATGTTCTACGGAGTTAACCGGGTTCGTCCCCTACCTCAGAACACACTAGAACCTCCACAATCTCCCGGTTCACGCCGAACCCTCTGCGAGCTCCCACGGGAATTGCACCACGCCACGACGTTTCCTCGCGCAATTCGGCAACGCCACGCGTTCTACGATCGTCCAACCCCCTTCGATACCTGCTGGAAGCTTTAGAAACACTGGGGCAACAAGCTGGGGCAAGGGGGATTGAGAACAGGGTAGAAAACCTGCCCTCGGGTGAGCCTATAACCTGCAGAATTCTCAGGTTGGCGTCAACCCCTATGCCGCCAAGAACAACCGCCACCCTAAACGTCCACATCCTAAGCCGCCAAGATCATGAAGTCAACGTCCACTTACCTGGACGCCAACCAGTCAACGGCCACCCCTGGCCGCCAACTCCAACTGAACTGCAGCAGGTCCTATTTCATTTCAGAACCAACCTGCACCTCACCTGCTCGAACCACACATCCACACCAAACATTCCACACAACCAATTCACATTGGCCTCACAACGACCTACACAACCAACACACACATGATCCGCATGGGTCCGAAAACCACGCGACGTTACATTACTATCATCTAAAAAGAAAATTTCGACCTCGAAATTCATAACACAATTCAAAGTTAAACAACTTAAGCATACACACCTTTACAAGAACTATCATCTAAAAAGAAAATACAAAAGCTCATGCAAACAGATAGGGATACCCTTTAGCCATTTCCTCGGCTAACTCCCAGGTATCCTCACCCCACCCAACCTATTTTCCCATCTCACTTTAACCAACTCAATTTCTTTATTCCTCAGCTTCTTTATCTTTCGATCTGTGATCTGCACCGGATACTCTGGCATAGTCATGTCCAGTCTCAGGTCACCACCTTGATATCTAATTATTTGAGCTGGATCTTCAATACACTTTCTCAACATAGAGACATAGAAAATATCATGCACATCTGCAAAATCAGCTGGCAAATCCAGCCTATAAGCTGCTTCCCCAATTCTTTCGATCACCTGGAAAGGTCCCACATACCTTGGACTCAACTTTCCAGACTTGTCAAACCTCATGATACCTTTACTAGGGGAAACCCTTAAGAAAACAAAATCTCCCACCTCAAACTGAAGTGGTCTCCTCCGAACATTTGCATAACTCTTTTGCCTACTTTGAGCTGCTTGCAATTTTTCTTTAATAAGCTTTACTACTTCAGTGGTTTGCTAAATCAATTCAGGACCCACTAACTGCCTTTCTCCCACTTCATGCCAGTTTAATGGGGTTCTACATGGCCTTCCATATATAACTTCATACAGTGCCCTCCCAAGACTGGTATGATAACTATTATTGTAGGCAAACTCAACCATTCCCAAATGATGCTCCCAGCTACCTCCCCAAACCAAACAACAAGCTCGCAACATATCTTCAATCGTCTGGATAGTCCTCTCTATCTGACCATCTGTCTGGGGATGATAAGCGGAGCTATACCTCAACTCAGATCCAATTACTCTTTGCAGACTTCTCCAAAAACCAGAAGTAAATCTTGGATCTCTATCTGACACAATAGTCTTCGGAATACCATGCAGTGGAACAATTCTTTCAACATAAATATTGCTAATCTGTCCACTGTCCAAGACATACTTACTGCCACTATTTGCACACTTTGGTCAATCTGTCAATAAATACCCATATTCCATTATGCCCGGAACTCGACCTTGGTAAACCTGCCACAAAGTCCATGGCAATATCATCCCATTTCCACTGTGGAATGGGTAACGGTTGCAACAAATCTCCAGGCTTCTGATGCTCTGCTTTAATCTGCTGACAGATAGCACACCTTAAAACAAACTCTGCTATTTCGTTCTTCATATGAGGCCACCAAAAATGCTTCCTCAAATTGTGGCACATTTTAGTACTACCCGGATGATAGTGTACCTGGATTTATGAGCCTCTTCCAACACTCGCTGCTTTACTCTCTTTCAGTTGGAACAAACAACCTGCCTCTGAGCCTGACCACACAATTATCATCAATGGAACTCCTTCCATTTTCACAATTTCAACTAAACTTGCATCTGCTCTCTGAGCCTCAATAATCTCCAATACAAAGACGGCTCTAAGCACTAGCAGCTAGTACCGCCGTCGCTGACTACTGGGCACATACAAGGAATTCTCTGCTATTTCTTCATACAACTTCCATTCTTTAATCATCATCAAGCTTACATATGCCTTTCTGCTCAAGGCATCAGCTACAACATTGGCCTTACCTGGATGGTAAGCCAAACTGAAATCATAATCCTTCAAGTATTCAATCCATCTGCGCTGACGAAGGTTTAAATCTTTCTGCGAGAAGATATACTTCAAGCTTTTATGATCTGTAAAGATCTCAAATCTCTCGCCATACAAATAATGCCTCCACATTTTCAAGGCAAACACAACTGCTGCCAATTCCAAATCATGAGTGGGGTAATTCTCCTCTGCTGGCTTCAATTCCTGGATGCATAAGCTATCACTTTACCATGCTGCATAAGCACTGCGCCAAGACCTCTTCTGAAGCATCTGCATATACCACACAAAACCACCACTTCCTGCCGGTAATGTCAATATGGGTGCTGATGTAAGTCTCTTCTTTAATTCCATAAAACTTTTCTGACATTCACCGGACCATACAAACGTCACACCTTTTCTGGTCAACTTGTCATAGGTGCTGCAATTTTAGAAAAATCTTGAATAAAGCACCTATAATAACCTGCCAATTCCAGAAAACTTCTAATCTCGGTTATTGTCTTAGGCACTCCCCACCTCATCACTGCTTCACTTTACTTGGGTCTACTGCTACTCCTTTAGCTGAGATAACATGACCCAAAAACTGAATTTCTTTACCAAAATTCACACTTACTGAATTTGGCAAACAACTGGTTATCCCTTAATAACTGCAGAGTAAACCTCAAATGAGTTGCATGCTCCTCTTCAGATGCTGAATAAATCAGAATATCATCTATAAAGACCACAATAAATTGATCTAAATATGGATGAAAAATTCTATTCATCAGATCCATAACACCTGCAGGAGCATTAGTCAACCCAAAAGGCATAACCACAAACTCATAGTGACCATATCTGGTTCTAAAAGCTGTCTTATCTATATCTTCCTCTTAATTCTCAACTGATGGTACCGGACCTCAAATCAATTTTAGAAAACACTTTTGCTGATTGCAACTGATCAAACAAATCATCTATCCTCGGCACGGGTACTTATTCTTAATGGTCACATCATTAAATTTCTATAATCAATACACATTCGAAAACTTCCATGTTTCTTTTTCACAATAAAACCGGCTCTCCCCACGGGGAATGACTTGGTCTAATAAAACCTTTCTGCAACAATTCTTCTAACAGCTTTTTCAATTCTTAAGTTCTGCTGGTGCCATCCGATATGGGGCATTAGAGATCGGCATGGGTACTGGCAGCAACTCAATAGTAAAGTCCACCTCTCTATGTGGAGCTAAACCAGGCAAATCTTCAAGGAAAAACATCAGCAAATTCCCTAACACGGGAATGCTTCTACTGGCTGACTGGCTCTACCAGACTTACGAAGCTAAATAAGCTACACACCATCATTTATCAACTTTCTAACTTTAATTGCAGAAATTAGAAACTTGGAGGTATAAAAAGGCATACCTTGATATTCAAATACTGCACCATTAGGATGACAAAATCTGATCCTTTTCTTTCTGCAATCTAACATTGCTCCATACATTTAAGCCAATCCATACCCAGAATAATATCATAATCTGACAACCACAGGGCATACAACCGACCCGGCATCTGGTTCCCTTCAATCATAACAGGAGCTTCATCTATATAGCTCGAAGTGAGTAGGAACTCACCCGAAGGAACCTCCACTACTAACTCACAAGACTTCTCTTCTAAAGGATGAGCTATACAATCCAGAAATTCTTCGGAAATAAAAGAATGAGAGGCACCGAATCAAATAAAACTCTTGCTGAATATTCATAAAGAGGTAAAGTACCTTCTATCATATTCGATGCCTCCGCCTGGGCTCGGGTGATAGCCATAACCCGGCCTCTTCCTCGCTGCTGCGGTGCTCCTCTACCACGACCTGACTATGGCTGCTGAAACTGCTGAGGTTGCTGCTGCTACTGCACACCTCTTCCATATCCATATTCTCTCGGATAGGGACAATTGCGGATCAAATGTCCCGGCTGATTACAATTATAACACCGATACCCTGGTGGAACTATAGGCTGCCTGGCAGTACTCTGTTGCGACTCCTCCACCTCAGGTCTACCTCGGCCCTGCTGAAACTGCGGACGACTTCCCCATCCTCTTCCTCTGCCTTTAAATGCTTGCTTTAATTTCTGGTCCCATTTACCAAAGCCTAATGAAGAAGGTCCTGCTGGTGCTTTACCCTTACTCGCACCCACCGACTGCTGCGGTAGCCGGAAACTACCTGAACCTAACTCGCCCACCTGACGAGTCCGAATAGACCTCTCTAGAGTAGCTGCTCTCTGAGCTGCCTCTTCCACTGTCTTGCACATGAGAGGTACTATGCATCCTGCAATTCCACTCTCAAGCCTCTGATGAAATACTCAACCATCATATTATTATCTGAAACCACATATGGCGCATACGGCTAAGTGCCATAAATCTCATCTGGTATTCCAAAACTGAAGAATTACCTTGTTGGAGAGTCCGAAACTGCTCTCTTTTTACTTGCTGCACTTGGATCGGAAAGAATGTATTATTAAATACAACGAGAAATTCTGACCAAGTGATAGCCTCCTCTGCCCTGCCTGCAATGGTGGTCTGCATCTTCAGTCGCCACCATGCCAATGCAAAACCCCTCAACTGATAAGCAGCTAACACAACTCTATCTGCTGCCGGGCACCTCATAGTTGCAAAAACTCTTTCAATTTCATGAACCCAATGCTCAACTGTATCTGGATTCGGCCCTCCTGAATAGGTAGGCGGCTGCAATCTCAGAAACTTCTCCACCTGCATCACAGGTTCTTCTGCTATCAACACTGGCGGTGGTGGTGGCACAGGTGCTACAAAAGGCACCTCTACTCTTGGCGGAACTGGAGCTACGGGTACAGCTTCTCCATCTCCAGGGGTACTGTAACCGGTGGTACCGGCGCTTGCTGATCCATTCCTGCCCGGATATCGTAAGGCTTCCCAGATTCTTTCAATCATACACTGGGTACTCTCCTCCGGATCATTTCCTCCACCACCCCAATCTCTTCTATCAGCCATACCAGAAATTTCTACATAAACAAATCACCAAACAAAAATCAAAACACAAATTATCAAAAACCAGGGTCCCTACCAGCAGTGTTCAAAGACCGAAATAAGGCTATGTATCTTCTAATCCCTTATATTCATGGAACCTTGCTCTAATACCAACTGTGACGGAACGGCTCTGCGGAGAGCCGCCATAAATAAACCAATAACTACTTGATCGAGTCCGCCTCCCGCGAACGGGCCGAAGCCTCGCAAGGGATACCAAACCACAATCGCGTGTAAACACAAAGGAACACACCACATTTTATATAATTCACAAGTTTACATAGCCAAATTTCCACAAAACTGAAAAGAAGTACAAGAGCCTGGGGCATACCCCGAGGTACAACTGAAGAAAGTAAACAACTAACTAAACTACACTGCTGGAGTACTACACAGCTGGAACTACACCACTGGGGTACTGACCCTGTACCGCTACGGCGCGGCTCTGAACTGGACGACGGTCGTGAAACGTCCTCCTCGCTCTCACCTGTGGGGGTAGGGGTGAGCCTCTCTAGTCACTGGCTCAGTAGGGAACTCCCCCAACACCGAGCAAACCAAAACCACAGGTACGAAGCAGCAGTAAACAATAACAACAATTTATAGAACAGCTAAGTAGGATATTAAAGCTGTAAAAGTACTCACCGTCTTCCGACTACGAGAAACAACTTTAATAATTAAATGGCAAACCAGTACAGGTGTACAAGCTAAAGTAGAGATAGCCAAACACGAGCCACGTGAACTGGTTCGCGACACCAGTAACTGACTCGGACAAGCTAACACAGGTCTACCTCTCAGTCTCGCAGCCACGGACGAAAGGTCCAGCTGCCGCTCCACGAGAAAAGGTCAAGCAACTGTGGAGACCAACCAAACACCACCACCTGCAGACCACATGGTCACAGGCCCATGCCTGGCACCTCTACAGATCCTGGCCCGGAACTCTCTGGAGTGAGGCACTGAAAAGGACTAGCTGGGGTCCAGTACGTCTACTGGTGTCCGTACCCCCAACTACAAGCGCGCTACAAGTGACTAAAGACAAACACAAGTGTCACTGTCCCACTGTCGTCTTTCCCTCAGCCGAACGTGCAACTCAAACACAAGAGTGAGGGTGTCCAGGTCAGACGACACAGACCTCGACGGTACAACACAAGTACCGGACACAAGCCCCGAGATAACAGCCTGGCTCACAAAGAACCTGGGGCACCCAACTGGAGAGGTAACCACGGTAGGCGTCGTACTACTCGCCACGTACACAGAACCACATGCACGCCACACACAAACCACGTGAAACCTCACATAAACCACAAGTAACAATGGTCCACTACACGTGAACCCAACTGACTCGCGTAAACAACGCGCAGCCACGAAGAAAGTCTGTACCTTGTATGCTAAACACGAAAACTCAGTGCACTCAGTGCACCCCTCATGTACCAACGCACAAGCATTATCGATAAATACTGTCATAGTCATTTCTTTTACAACCAGTAGGCGGCAACATCGACTGCCGCTTACAGAAATCACGGCAAGGGATCTGCCGTCTACATCCTGGCTGATGAGCTTGGCGACAACGATGTTGACGCCAAGTTCTTCGGCCTCAAAACCCTGCAGACCCTATCTGAATCTATGGTTTTTCCAACCATTTTAACTACAGAAAAACATACATAAACATTCCTTAACATGCCAGAACCCATAACACCATTACAACATGCTTTGCTTGCTAAATTACTCAAACCCCCATTTCCCTGTATGGTGCAACTTTATCCGAAAATGCATTATCATGCTAATTCAGGTGTTACGTCGTGTTTTAATGTTTCTAAACGGAGTTACCGGGTTCGTCCCCTACTCAGAACACACTAGACCTCCCCCGCAATCTCCCGGTTCACGCCGAACCCTCCGCGAGCTCCCACTGGAAATTGCACCACGCCACGCCGTTTCCCTCGCGCAATTCGGAAACGCCCCGCGTTCTAACGATCGTCCAACCACCCTTCGGTACCTGCTGGAAGCTTTAGAAACACTGGGGCAACAAAGCTGGGGCAAGGGGATTGAGAACAGGGTAGAAACCTGCCCCTCGGTGAGCCTATACCTGCAGATTCTCAGGTTGGCGTCACCCCCTATGCCGCCAAAACAACACCACCCCTAAACGTCCACATCCTAAGCCGCCAAGATCATGAAGTCAACGTCCACTACATGGACGCCAACCGTCAACGCCACCCCTGCCGCCAACTCCAACTGAACTGCAGCAGGTCCTATTTCATTTCAGAACCAACATCACCTGCTCGAACCACACATCCCACCAACATTCCCACCAACCAATTCACATTGGCCTCACAACGGCCTACACAACCAACACACACATGATCCGCATGGGTCCGAAAGCACGCGACGTTACATTTCCCCTAATGAACAGGCAGATGAGCTTTGAAATACTAAATGGAGGCCATATCTGACCTTACGGAACCCAAAAATTTGCCTTGCCCATCAGGCGCTCAACACAGGTTTCAAATTGATTTTCAACTTCTTTTTCACAGATCTCCTGTGTTGCTTACTGGTGATGAGAGGAACTCTTTATACCACATTTTTCTTTGCTTCTCTTGCCCTAACCACGGGCTCTTCATGATCAACATTTTCAATTCTTCTTCTGAGCATTTCCACATGCCTTCTCTAAACAATCTCAATGGGGGCAATTGGCATTTTGTTCCCCTTGAACTGCTGCTGCCTCTTTCTCAATTGATTGCTCCCCCTGAACTGGAACTCTCCATAGCACATCTTCAGTCTCTATTCATTGCTCCCCCTGAATGGGAGCTTCTTCCTAACAATCGAATCAATGTGGCCTGATGCCACGGCTTCTGCAATTGCACTTCACTAACTACTGATCCCTTAAGAGCTTTGGATGGATTCCAGTACATCTCTGAGTACTGAGCCTACTCAGGAAGAGGAAGAGTCCTCTGAACTATGCCCAACGGCTCAATATCCTCTGGAGGGATATCCTAATCTGCTGCTAGATTTCACTGCTGGTGGTGCTATGCGTGCTCTTCCACAGTGGTTTGTTGTTGCTCTTTCTAGCTGGAGCTACTGGATTGCTGCTGCTGCTAGTGGTTCTGCTGCTGCTCCTACTCTGCATCATGGACCTCTTTGGTTCACCAATGATGGCTTCACCTTCAGCCACAGAAGTCTCGTCCAAACTCCATTGACCCAAAAAACCACTTTTTTCTCAAATTTCTGGACCAGATAGCTTGGCCCATCTTCTCAGACACATCTCCCACCACACTGATGCCATAGTGTTGAAATATCTTAGTGAGAGATGAGCATAAGGTAGAGAAACATTCAGCTTACTCTTTGTATCCCATACTTGCGCGCTTGCAAACTTCATCCTTTCAATCATGATCTTTGCAGTGTTGATTCTTGGTTCTGGACCCACCCAGAACATCAGGTCGGATCCGCCTTTGTGCAAGTGGAGAAGGTGGCACTCCTTGGGACTACTATTTGACACACAATGAAATGCAATAAGTGATTGAACGCATTCAACTGTTTGATGTCTAGCTTTCCATCCTTCAATCTGTATTTGGGACCAACAATCCCTAGACCTTTCACTCTGGATATCCACAGTATGAACTCCACTGTGTCCGGAGGTAGTCACATCGAAGAGAGATGCTAATAGGGCTTGTGGACCTAATCTGAGTTCCCTTGACCATGGAAGTCAGGGTTTCGTCTTCCTCTGTCTTCAGACAAACATCGAAGGCTTTCACAAGGTCTAGATAACTACTTCTGATAGGGTGGCTATCTTTGTCCACTTCAATCTGCCCATAGCTGTGACGATACTGTCCATTCCATTCTTCTGCAGGTCTGTCACATCTACTGCTTTGTGGCCAAATAGCTTGTCTTTACTGAAGCAAATCTTTCCTGCTGCTCGGAGGTAAGAAATGCAGCTCCATAGCCCCCGACGCTGCCGAGACACCAGAAGAGGCCATGGTTTTGGATGGAAGAGTTTCTGGATGATCGAAATGGAGAAAGGAGTAGAACCCCTCAAGAAATTTCTCGCGGGAAAGAGGTGGAAGCTTGAAATTTTAGAGAGTCGATGCCGGAGTCGATAGGGTATCGCCTCAGGCAGAAGGAAAAGACGATGAAGAGATGTGAATCGTTGCCGCACAGATTTCGGGATATAAAGAAAATTAA